>JACEIK010001907.1:190971-242066 GCA_018107945.1 Datura stramonium
ATTTGACATATACAGTACTATGGTATTTTCAAGTTTTCATAGCATTACTGGAGACCAAATCACTACGTGATATTCTAATAAAATACTTTTCATCTTGTGTTCTTGATTTTGAAGATAAATTTGCAATTGATAATTTGGATTTAATTCTTTCAATATTATAAGTTATTTATCATGATTATTCTATGTCTTCTACTTTCGTTCTTGAAATTATGAGTAACAAAACTACCACAACTACGATTGTAGGAACCATTATGGAATAGCAATGTAGGAAAAACACAAAGTGATTCTAAACTAATACAAATGCCTGCATTTTCTTTCCATTCATTATAATCGATTTCTAATGGTGCGCAAAATTAGGACTATCCTGTCTTATATTACTTTCTTGAACAAATAGAAATATAGATTAGAAATAGGGAATTAGAACGAAAACTTTAGACTATCATCTTTCAATTAATAACTTGAGTTGCGGTTGAAGGAAACTTAATTCAGAATCATTGATAAGAGTTAGATGGAAATGCTCATGAGACCTCTGGTGAATCAATATAGTCATCCAACTAGGGTAAATTAGCTTTTTAGATAAAAGTAACTTATCGATTCTACAGGCTAAGTATTTGAATTGATTACTAGTATATTAACCCTACGTAGTTATAAAGTCATGGAGAACACTTACCAAGTTAATTGCAGGTCTTTGATTACAACACAATTTCACAACATTGTTACTTATAATCTCTACAAACCCCATTAGGAAATAATTGAACTAAAAGAATAAATAATAGCATTAGTCAAAATCTTAACCATATTTCTCATGGGACTGACCCGCCAACCCTGGTTGGGTTCTTCACTTTATCAACGATCGTTGTATACTTCTTTTGAGGTTTATTTTTGGCGTTATCAAAGATATTTGCTTACACCTGCGATACATCTACGTCATGCAGTTGGAGATCCACGTTATGCAGGTAAGGTGCAATGCGAAGCAGAAAACTTGCAATTTTATCCCCCACATATGTTTGCATCTACATTTCACAAATGGAGACCTGCGACACGCAGGTAGAAAGCATGTAGAAGGCAATGAGTATGCACTTACAGCCCTTCACTTGTGTTGTACCTGCATTCCGCGGAGCAGCATCTATGGCCCACATGTGCATGTGTCACGCTCTGAGTCTATACCGTGGATGAAACACGATACTTGGAGTTACAAGTATTCCAAAGTCAACCCCTGGTCTATCATAAACTTCCATTCTAAGTAAACACCTAAATATTGGGGAAGCATTAAAGTTCACTATAAAACATTAATGAGAATGAAGTTGAATCATAAAGTATAAAAACATCTTAACAAAACTACAAGTCTGAAAAACCAAGTCTGTGTCTAAATGCCACTACAACTGATGAGATGCTGGGATAAGCCCCTAGCTAACTCGAGGTCAAAATAAGGAAAATATAACTGAATTAAATGATCTTCATCCTTGAAGGATGAGGACTCACAAATGGTGCAACTGGGATCTTCTGAGAATGATCTGCAAACGAGGCTGTGACTGAGATCCTACAGCTGTATCATAAGACGATACAACATAAAATGTATGCTTCAGTACTTTGAATGTACTGAGTAAGCAGGAGAAAACATAACACTGGATATAAGAACTTAACTGAAATGACATGCAATGATCAACTTATATACTGAACTGAAATAACTGAAATATATTTACTGTCTGATGGTCAAAGACATGCCCTAAATTTGAGATACTGAATCTGAAATAGTGTACTGAACTGATATGAGACTAAACTAAGATGCCTACTAGGAGATTCATAAAACATTAAAGCCNAGTGGAAAAATAAAGGTAAAAAGTAAAATTGGGGCTGGAGAGAGTCTATAACCAACATATAACCACGTGAGCTAGACGTGGAGTCCGATGTATACACCCCATTGGTAGGACCCAATATACCTTTTCAGGGTATAAAGACATGAACTTGGTGATCACAGGTCTGGTGCGATGAGGCTAATAATATATATCCTATGATGGAAACATAGTTTTAGGAACCTGAGTGCGCTAGAACCCCGGTCCGCTCGGTGCTAAGTCCTACGCCCATTGAATAGTCCTAGATTGACTACTAAGTTGATAGCTCGAAACCAGAGCCCAAGACTAGTCAGGAATACCTATCTGGAAGCACCTGAGAATCCTATCTGACCGGATTCTGTAACTGGGTTCTAAGACTAGTCAAAGCTACTTATCAGGAAGCGTCGTAACCATCTAAAGAACAAACTGTAATATGAAGCTGGGGTCCTGAGGCTGGTCACAACTGCTTATCTAAAAGTGTTGTGACCGCCTACAGAACCACTAAAATTGATACTGACTCTCATTCAGATTATTGGGAGGCACTACTGATACCTCGAGAATTTATGTAGTCAAACTGATCAGTTGAGATTTCTAACTAACACTGAGTATTCTAACATTTTGACTGAAACTAAACTGACATAAATCTGACTAAGTTTCAATGCAAATTAACAATATGGGAATCCCCAACACTGATAGAATCAAGCAAATTTCGATATTTAATCACTTATACAAGACTCTAGTTTTTATGCATTCTAGAGCTAGGGCTAGATTGTACTTTACAGGGACAAACATCAATACAATCACAAGCTGGTGGAAAATATCTAAAATTAAAGTAAAATAATATTCCATATGAATTAAATGAATTCTAACAAATAATATCTTCATATTTGAATGTTTTAGGGCTAGAACTGATAGAGAAGACATGGAAGATTTTTGGGGACACACGGGAAGGACTATTCCCTTGTTGAATTCCCACATACCTGGTGATGGAAAACCTTGAGAGAATTACTTGAGAAATATGAGAAGAATCACTATTTCTAACTTCTTCTTTGAGCTTTTCTGAGATGGATCTGAGAGGGACTTTATCTTAACTTATGAGAGATGAGAAAAGAATGAGAGAAACCATCAATCTTCCTCCTCTAAAACCCTTGATTTGACCCAAAATGACGTAGTTTATGGACTCAATAGTTTGGAAATTACAAAAGTAACCTCTGGATTTAAATCTGAAATATGATCGATAGGGTCCCAATGGGTCACTCAACGAGTAGTTGGTTGAGACCATGACACGTTGGAACCTCTCGTTGGCTCCACCGCCTTGAACTAGAAGTCACTGGACCTAGCAGCGGGGGTTACCACGACTCGTTGGTTGAACCAACAGGTCGTTGGTTCCTCCCATGGCCACAGGGTAAGGAAAACTGGAAGGCCAAGCAACAGGTGACACAACGACTCGTTGGTTGAACCAACGAGTCGTTGTGTCCAGTCGTTAGGTTCACTTGAGGGATTTTTTTGAAAATGCCTTGGCTGAAACAATGGTCCTGACAATGACTCGTTGGGGGAAACAATGAGTCGTTGTTTCTTGTAATCTTTACTGGAAGGGGAATTTCAGATACTTCAACCGAAGACTATCACAACCGGTCGTTGTTTCTAACAGTGACTCGTTGTTGAGTGGTGGGGTCCTGGGAAGGATTTCTTGGCTGGGGGAACCATGACTGATCAGATGACTCATTGTTTCTCACAACAGGTCTTTCCTTGTCTCGTTGGTTCCCAAGTAGCCAAGACCTAGTAACCCCGATTGACACAAAAACTCATTGGAGCTGACCACGACTCGTTGTTTCAGTCATTCTAAGAATTTTTTTTCTGGTTTTTCTGCTGCATTTTTCTAGAAATGTCTACATCTGGTCTAGAAAAGTTTTGGGGTGTTACAATATCTCCCACTTGGGATCATTCGTCCTCGAATGAAGACTAAAACTATAGTAAAACTAGGAAAATAGCTGAGATTTCTAGGCTGAGACTATGAGTTGGTTTGTGAAATAGTAACTGACTCTGAACTGACTTAACCATACTAACAGAGCTGGTGCAACTGAAATGCACATAAAATATCTTAATAGAGCTGATGAGTATGGAACTGATTAGAGTATTGGGGAGGAAATTAGTACTTGATTCCAGAACTGAGCAGCCATCTTATCTGCTTCGGCTTCCCACGTAGCTCCTTCTACATGCTGATTCCTCCACAAGACTTTTACTGAAGCTACGTCCTTGTTCCTCAGCTTACGAACCTGACGGTCAAGGATCTGAATTGGGACCTCTTTGTACGAGAGACTATACTTCACTCCCACACTTTCTAATGGAAGAAATGAAGTTGGATCACCGATGCACTTCTTCAATAGTGACACATGGAATACTGGGTGCACATATGCCATCTCTGAATGTAATTCTAGCTCATAAGCTACCTTGCCGATTCATTTCAGAATTCTATAGGTTCCCACATATCTCGGACTGAACTTTCCTTTCTTACCAAATCTCATCACCCCTTTTATTGGTGAAATTTTTAGATAAACCAAGTCATCCACTGCAAACTCTAATTCTCTTCTCCTTACATCAACATAAGATTTTTGGCTGGGTACTTCTGTCTTAGATAATGGATAAAGGCACCCCATGAAGTCTGACTAACTCCCAGATATAAAGCCTAGCTGTTACACCCCGTAAAATTCCCTACACATAGATGGCCTATTTGCATGTTGATTAAGAGTATTTGAATACCATACATGCTAGGAAAAGGCCCGGGGAAAGACCTTATAAGGAATCCGTCGAACCATCGCGGAAGGAGCTGGGGCAGAGCCCCTCCGCGATGGCAACATGTCACGGAGGAAGGATCTCCGCGTTGGCCCCGTGACACGTTGGCCCTATCCAGGCTCAAGTATAAAAAGCCTCCAACTTCGGTTTAATTCATTTAAACCTTATAATTTCTAGAAAAATCGCGAGAAACAGAGGAGGACGAGTTCCTTTGATAATTATCATTCGATTACGCCGTCAAACGCGGTCCAAATTCAAATTAACCTCAGATACCGAGGTATTTAGCAGCAAGGAGCATTCCTACGAATTTAACAGAGGACGACGAGTTCCTTTGATAATTATCATTCGATTATACTCACACAAACGCGTTCCAAATTCAAATTAACCTCTGGTACCGAGTATTTAGCAACAGCGAGCATTCCTACGAATTTAGTTTCACGAATCGTCGGCAAATCGTCAGCGTCTACCGAGTCAAGGTAAGTGGAATTGCTCCAAATTAGCGTGTATATTACCTCTAGCCTTAAAGTGAATATTTCTCCCTTCGGACTTTTGAGAAATAGCAAGTTTTTTGACCGTTCTTCACACAGTGTTAGTTACAAATATAATGCTTGTTTTCTTCTTAGAATATATAATATTCTTAATTGACATATAAACAATGTTAGAATAGTTTGAGAATAACCAGTTTTCGTCAGCTGGAGACCCAATAAAGGTACAGAAGCCAAAAAGAAAATCTTGTTTCAGCACACTACAAACTCCATAGTAGAAGAATTAGAGCTTCCACATTGAGTTTTGTGCCAATTCAAAAGAACTCCGTTTCGAGTTGTTATATCGTATTTAGTCTCGAAAGCTAGTAAAGCAACGCCAAATGGCGAGATAATATTTCAGATTTGGTGGAGAGCCCAAGAGGTGTTTAGCAAGCGTGTTTTATAATAATATGACATATATTCAGAATATTAGTTAGTAAAGTAATCGACAAGACAGATAGTATCTCTGGCCATAGTATAGCCATCAGTTAGATGATATCTTGGCTATAGTATAGCCATAATAAAATGATAAAGATCCCATATTCAAAGATAAAGTAGTATGAGAATCAGTATAACACAGAAAGAGTTCAGAATAAGAAATCAGACTACAGATAGTATTTTCAGTTTAAACATGTTTGCTATATATGTGATTATTGATTGTTGAGACTTGATTGTGTCAGCGAGGGCACCCTTAAGCATCCTCGCCGCCCCTTGGTAACCGTGTCGCCCACTGAACGGGTGGGTTTACGTTACTCCAAGGAGGGCATGCCGTCCGCAGTAGGACGAAGATGGGATGAAGCTTTCCCCTATCAGGCTGATCAGCATAGTAGTACTATTTAATTCTGTTGTGCGCATAGGCCTAGGGAACAGATTTCGTATACAGTTACAGTTACAGATACAGTACTGGAGTCTACCGGACTCAGACACAGTTATTTATATCAGAGGCCATAGCCTGAGTTAGAGACCCAGGGGGCCGGGCAGAGGTGCTCGTAGTTAGTAGATGAGAGGAGGACTTATTTTTGGATGGTTTTGACCCTGTAGTAGGGGTATATAGATCGCTTGATTGGTTGGCACCTTCGGCTTATGGTGGCCGGTATTGGTTCTGCTTGTTATATATATGTATTTATATGCTATATAATGAGCTAATAGATATGAGGTCGCCACGTTGATAGGTACGCTCCTTCCTTATTCACAAGACAAAGTTTGACTCCGCATTCTACGCCTATAAATTCAGATATTTCCTACTATTCGTAGTTGCTAGTTATGTGTTCTATATTTAGATGTGTTCAGCTGCTTTGCATACTGGTACCAGTGGTACTGACGCCCGCTGGGGCGCCAGATTACTTGCTTGCAGTACTCATAGAGGCGATCCCTTGTGATTCCAAACACTTCATAGAAGTCACGCCCCGGCCAACCTGAGCTTGATATTCAAAGGTGTAGTTAATTTTCTTTGTTGTACAGTATGGTAGGTGTGGGGGCCCTGTCCCTGACAATTTTATCACAGATCATAGAGGCTTGCAGATTGTATATATACATCTCTCGTGGTTAGTTGTAGCCTGCGGCCAGGTGAGGCCGTAAGGCCTTGCTTCTATTATTTAGCAAAGAGTTGATTTAAAGTACGGTGGGGCCATAACTGATAGTAGTGGTGACCTTGCTGGTCACGTAGATATTCAGTATTCTTTATGTTGAGTTACGTATAACTAGTCACATGGTACCTTGTCGGCCCGCATAGGTTTCCTATAAGAGCAGGGATTCTCAAGTTAGCTGAAGTTATATATAAAAAGGTAGGCCCGCGGCCGGGGGCCGATGATGTACTCTTTATATAGCCCAAGTTGTTTCCAGAAAACCGAGATAGAGCCACCAGCCTACCGCATGTGCTTAGGCTCACCAATTAGCAGTCTGTGTCCTACTAGGGCACTGTGTGCCGCCTTACTCCCCAAGGTGGGGCATGACAATCTTGGTATCAGAGTTGTGTCTGTGGTCTCAGTGGAGTCCGTGCCGTGCTAAGTAGAGTCTTGCTCATGGATGTGGCAGCACCTCACATACTATAGTGCGTGAGGCCGCAGGCGCATGATAGATGGTTACTCTTCTTCCTTTGGTCTAGTCGTGCTATAGGAGCGGTACAAAGATAGGGTTGAGTCCCTAAAACATATCATATTCTTTGTCTATAGATAAAAATTTATGCATCAAAATGGCTGACTTTGCCACAGTAGAAGGTTACATACAACAGCAGAGAAGGCACTCATGAGATGCCTCGCCATTCGTGAGTCAGCCCGATCTCGAGGGCTTTATAGAGCGTCATCACAGCCCTCTCTGCAGTCCCCCTCTCACCAGATCCATCTCGGCACGGCACCGCCTCCGACAGCTCCCCACCTACGCCACCAGACCAGGAAGTTCGCAGTGCAGTGGTTATGTTGGCACAACATGGCCACACACACAAGGCCACCGCAGCAAAGACAGCCCATTAGGTGGATCTAGTAGTTCGAGAACAGGGAGTTTTTGGACACCGGGTCACCCACAGCTCACAAATGGTCGTATCGTGTGCAGACCCCAGGATTTCCTAGATCAGATGTAGAGAATTTTTCGGTTATGCATGTGACCCCTACGTAATCAATTGAGATGGCAGTGTTTCAGTTTGTGAGACATAGCCAGACATGGTACGAGAGTTGGGAAAGGTCTCGAGGAGAGATGTTGCCCTCCGACCTGTTCCAGATTCTCGGAGGCCTTCCTGGATAGTTACTTGCCACGGAGATCCGTCAGCACGGATAGATCAGCTTTTGCACTTGGAGCAGGGGCGCGGAGCGTACAAGAATATGCTTTACAGCTTTGACTCCTTAGACCGCTATGCTCCATCTTTTGTGGGACACTATGTCATCTGCGTTCACCGGTTTATTATGGCCCAAACCTGCATTACATTGAGGCATGCATGACGGCTACGTTACGAGAAATGAAGTGGATATTTGTTCAGAAAGTGTGTGCCTTGCCTTACTTCATTGAGGGCCTTAGAGCCAGGTGGCAACAGGGCAAGATGATAATCAGAGCGCTACCGCAAAGATAGGATCGATGAAATACAAAGGGAGAGGTCTGCAGAGGACCTGTGCCCCGTTGTCGACAGACCAGGACCCCCACCTCGACACAACAGCAATGGTAGATTTGTTCGTCGAGGTCAGCCGAGTCCGTGCGCTCTGAACAGTAGATTTACAGCAGGAGGTAGAGCAGAAAGCAGATTCACACACCCCACCCTGCCCTAATTGCAGCTGACCGCACACCGGAGCTTGTAGATATGGCTCAGGATGTTATATATAATGCTAGTGGGAGCACCGGATGAGAGATTGTCCGGCCAGGGCAAGAGAGCCGAGATAGTCAAGACTGGGGGATCCGCAGTGGCCACAAGCTCCAAAGAGACTTCGCAGGGCAGGCCCTCAGGTTCAGCAGGTAGAGGCCGAGGCAAGTCAGGGCATCTTTCTAGCTGCCGGGCTCAAGCCGTACCTATGCACAACCAGGGGAGACAGGACTCAGAGGCTTCCGATGTGTAACAGATGATGACTATCTGTTCATGCCCCGCGCTTATGTACCGATTGATCCAGTGGTCCACTTTGTCCAATATTACCCCATTGTGGCTCGAAAGTTTAATGTCGCACTAGAGTTATTACAAAGATCCCTTTTCAGTATCCACACCCGCGGTACCTCTATTATATCTAGCAGTAATTTATCGAGGTGCGTAGAGGTTGCCGATCGCCGTACTCACAAAGTAGATCCGGTAGAGCTAGAAATCCATTGGATTTCAATGCTATTATGGGTATGGATTGTTAGTGCCGTGCTATGCCAACATAGAATGCTGACTAAGACGGTCCGATCTGTCTTCCAGGGAGGCAGTGCGAGAGTGGAATGGTGGCACAGCCTTACGCCAAAAAGGTAGTTTATTTCCTACCTTCAAAGTGGTAGGAAATGATAGCTAAGGGATGTATTTACCACTCAGTCAGGTTTAGGATATTCGGGTAGAGTCTCCTACACTCCAGTCTGTTCCGGTGGTGAATGATTTCTCGATGTATTTCCAGACGAGCTACCCGGTGTTCCCCGTAAAGGGAAATAGATTTTGCAATTGACTGCTACCGTGCACTCCTCGTACCTTCATCAATTCCTCCGTATCGTATGGTTCCTGCATACTCCAGAGTTAAAGGAGAAGTTGAAATATTTGCTAGGAGTTAAGGGCTTTATCAGGCCGAGTACTTCACCGTGGGGTGCGCGAATTCTATTTGTGAGAAAGTAAGATGGCTCTTCCGTATGTGTATAGATTACCGGCAACCGAATAAAGTTACAGTAAAGAATAAGTATCCGCTTCTCAGAATAGATGATTTGTTTGATCAATTACAGGGGGCTAGATATTTCTCCAAGATTGACTTGCGGTCCGATATCATCAAATTGAAGTTCGAAAGAGACATTCCCAAAACGCCCTTCGTGACCCTGGCTATGACTCTTTTGAATGTTATGTCCTTTGGCCGACGAATGCCCAAACAATATTTATGGACCTGACGAAGAGGTACCTTCAGACCATACCTGGACCTGTTCAAGATAGTGTTTATTGATGATGACTGTGTATTATCGCTGAGGCGGACCACTAGGCTCATTTACTTTACGCTACTTCGATTCTCATGGACCGTCATGAGAGTGCTAAGTTCTCCAAATGTGAATTTCCGTCGAACTCGCAGCCTTCTTGGGGCACATTGTGTCGGATGCTTGGTATACAGGTTGACACGCAGAAAATAAAAGCAGTCAAAACATGGCTCTAGGCCTAAACACTCCTGAATCAATTCCTAGCTCGGGGTTACCGGGATATTACAGAGATTTGTTGAGGGATTTCTCTACTAGAGCGGCACCTTCCGATTTGTTTCTGCACATTTAAAGGAGTAAAGTTTCAGTGGATGAGGACAGGAGCAGAGCTTCCAAGAATTAAAGACAGATTAACCTCCACCCCAATGGGTTAGCATTGCCTAAGGCACGTAAGGTTTTTAGTATATTGCGACGCATCAAAGGCTGGGCTCTTGCTGATGCAGCACCGCAAGGTGATTGCGTATCTTCTAGACAGCTGAGGAAACATGAAAAGAATTACCCTACCCACGACCAGGAGTTAGCCGCAGTGATCCACGCCTTAAAGATATGGAGACATTACATGTATGGCATCCATGTGGATATTTTCACAAATCATAAGAGCCTACGTATATCTTCACCAGAGGGAGTTGAATCATGATGTTGTCGCTGCTTGGAGTTAAAAGATTATGACGTGACATTCCATATCATCCAAAGAAAGCCAACTTAGGGTAGCAGATGCTCTCAGCCATAAATCAATGGGAAGTTTGGCGTATTTATGCTCTGAGCAATGGGAGTTGGTCAGAGAGATACATCAATTAGCCACCAGTCGTTCAGGTAGCGTAAACAGAGACAACAGAGCAGTAATCTGTAACACCGCCGTGTCATCACGCTGAAGGCGAAAGGAACGGCAACATGAGGATCCTGACTCTAGTCCAGCTTAAGGACAGAATTCAGCAAAGAGGAAAACGCCGTATTTAGATAACCTGAGGGAAGAAGTGTCACATGTAAAGGACGCCTGTTCCGTGATATTTCACAGGTCTGCCAGCAGATTATGAATGAGGTACATTACGCCCGCTGGCCTCTCCACCCGGCGCGACAAAAATGTACCATGATATCAAGGAGAACTACTGGTGGCCATGTATGAAAAGAGAAATTGCCGAATTTGTAGCCTAGTGTCCTAACTGCCAATAGGTAAAAGTGGAACACCAGAAACCAAAAAGTGGGTTAACTCCAGGACATAGCTGTGCCTCTGGAAATGGGAAGCAGTGAACATGGATTTTGTAGCAGGATTATCTCGCAGACATAGACACGTTTCCATTTGGGTGATAGTTGACAGCTCAAGGTACCACCATTTCCGTTAGTAAAAGCTACTTTCTGCTTTCCAGATTGTGTTCAATTGTATATCATAGAAATGGTTAGATTACATGGCGTCCTAGTATCAATTATCTCTGACAGAGGAGCACAATTTACAGCTAGATTTTTTTAGTCGTTTCAGAGAGGTTTTGGAACGTAGATCAATTTGAGCACAACATTCCACCTCAGACGTATGGACAAAGCCGAACGCACTATTCAAATGCTCAAGATATGCTACTTGGGCGTGTGTGCTAGATTTGAGGTAGCTGGGACGAGATTTGCTGTTAATTATTTTGCTTATAACATAGTTATCACCGAGCTATCCAGATGAAATTCCTTGAGGCATTGTAACGCGTATCGTGTGACATGCTGGTTGGTTTGAAGTGAGAGTCAACGTTGATTGGGCTATACATTATTCATACTAAAGAAAGTAAAGTTTATCAGAGAACGCCTACTGAGACTGCACAGAGCCGCCAGAAATCGTACGTTGATGCGGCGCAGAGACCTGGAATTTGATGTGAATGACTGGTATTTCAGCATTCCATGAAAGCTGTGATGAGATTCGGCAAGAAAAGTAAGCCTACCCGAGATTTGTTGGGCCTATTAGATTCGTCGAAGGATAAGACGAGTGGCATGAGTTAAACTTGCCTCCAGAATTATGAACCGCCTGACCAGTCTTCACATCTATGCTGAGGAAATGCATAGGGAGACCCATCTAGAGCATTCAGTCTAGGATATCCGTGTTATGGAAGAGTCGGGCCTATGAAGAGGTTCCAAGAGCTTGTCTTGTGACAAAAGAACATTCGTAGATTGAGAACCAAAGATATTGCGTCTGTCAAAGTACTGTGGCGTAACAGAAACCGAGAGGAGATGACTTGGGAGGCAGAGGAAGATATGAAAACCAGATATCCTCACTTATTCCTAAAGCACAACTACCAGGATAGTGAAGCATTGTTATTTTAGCATACTTAGAGAGAACAATAAATGAAATAAGACCATTTTAATCTTTCATGTGAGTACTATAGTATTGTGTGGGAGTACCTGTATTGGGCTTTCCAATTTTAGAATTTTGGGATAGTCCATATTGCAGGGAAACTCTGTTTTAAACTTTTTCTAGAAACAAGTTGATAAAATTGAGGAGCCCTATAGATAGAAATTTAAATTCGAGGATTAATGTTCTTAAGGGGGAGCAAATGTTACACCCGTAAAATTCCCTTAATACATAGATGGCCTATTCGTATGTTGGTTAAGAGCATTTGAATACCATACATGCTAGAAAAGGCTCAAAAGACCGATAAGAAATTGGCCGAACTATCGCGAAGGAGCGAAGAGCCCTCCGCGATGGCAACGTGCCACGGAGGGAGGTGACCTCCGTTGGCCCTGACACGTTGGCCCCTGCAGGATCAAGTATGTGCCTCCAACTTAAGTTTAATTCATTTAAAACCTATAATTTCTGTGAAAATCGCGAGAAATGCAGGAGGACGAAGTTCCTTGATAACATTGCCGACATGCTACAAACGCCGTCCAAATTCAAATTAACTTATACCGAGGTATTTAGTAGTACATTCCTACTTATTTAGTTTCATGAATGGTCAAAATCATCATCGCGCTACCGAGCTAAGGTAAGTGGAATTGCTCAAAATTAGCGTCAATATACTCCTAGCCTTAAAGTGAATATTTCTCCCTGTTGGACTTTCGAGAGCCAGCAAGTTTCTTGACCGCCTTCTTTCATAAACCAAAGTTTGGGCCATAAATATGGGACTGAAACCGATGTTTTCTTCCAGAATATTAGTGTATTTAGTTCTAATTGACATATATGTGAATGCGCTGGGAGAATAGAATGAGTATCGACTGAAGCCACTCATAGTCGATAATCTGAAGCAAAGATATGTAAAGCCATTTTCGGCGTTAGTAACTCTAGCCTAGCATAATATAGTAAACTCCATAATAGAATACCCGGAGTCGAATATTGAGTTTTGTGCGAATTCCGTAAACTCGTCTTGCATTGTTATATCGTATCTACTCGAAAGCTAGAAGTAGCGCCAAATGATATTATTTCGCATCAAGATAGCCTAGTATGCGTTTAGCAAGCATGTTTTATAATAATATGACATATATTCAGAATAAAAGTTAGTAAAGTAAATCAGACAAGATATTATCTTGGTTGGCGTATAGCCATACTACCATATGATATCTTACACAGATAGCCATACAAACAGATAAAGATCCTGCATTCGTATAAAGCGCATGAGAATCAAGATAACACGTAAAGAGTTCAATAAGAAATCAGAATACGATAGTATTTTTCAGTTTAAAACATGCTTGCTATATATGTGTGATTATTGATTGTTGAGACTTGATTGTGTCGTGAAGGGCACTCCTTGAGCGTCCTCGCCGCCCCGGTTGGTAATTGCGTTGCCCACTGAGCGGGGTGGGTTTACGTCACCCAAGGGAGTGGCATGCCGTCCGCAGTAGACGAAGATGGGATGAAGCTTTCCCTGCCATCAGGCTGACTACATAGCAGCACAGTTTACCCCCAGCGATGCGCCTGTGAAAAGATTTCAGACACAATATACATAGATATTAAGACAGTGAGTCCTCCCACTTACGCATATTTATATCAGAGGCCATAGGCTCGAGCCTGAGACCCAGGGGCCGGTAGAGGTGTTTGTAGTTAGTAGACGAGAGGAGTGGACATATTTTGGATGGTTTTTACCCGGTAGGGTATTAGATTGTTTGATTGGTTGGCACCTTCCGGCTTATGGGGGGCTGGTATTGGTTCTTGCTTGTTATATATATGTATTTATATGTTATATATGAGCTAATAGGACAGAAGGTCGCCACGTCGACGTGTATGCTACGCTTTGTCTACGTACATAAAAGTTTGACTCGGGATTCTATCGCTTCATAAATTCATATATTTCCTACTATTCAGAGTTGCTAGTTATGTGTTCTGGTATTCATATGTGTTCAGTTGCTTTTGCATACTGGTACTAGTGGTACGACGCCCGTTGGGGCGTCGCATTACTTGTCGTGTGTACTCAGAGGCGTGATCCCTCGTGATTCCCTACCATAAAGTCATCAGCTCCCTGTCATCCGGAGCTTGATATTCGGAGGTGTAGTTCATTTTCTTTTGTTGTACAATAAGGGTAGGTCGGGGCCCCCGTCCCGACCATTTTATCAAGATTTATAGAGGCTTGTAGATTGTATATACATCTCTCTCGTGGGTTAGTTGTGCCGATCGGTGATGGCGCCATTTTTTAGTTGTTTAGCATTATTGATTGGTGTTGGCCGGTGGGGCCATAACTGATAGTGGTGGTGACCCTGTCAATACGTATATATTCAAAGATTCATTATGTGCTGAGTTGCGATAACTAGTCATCATGGTGGTTTTGTCGGCACCACATGTAGTTTCCTATAAAAGCAGGATTCTAGTTAGTCAGTTATATACAGGTGGCTATAGGCCCAACTGGGCCGGGGGTTGTATTTACAGCCGTTATATAGCCCGTTGTTTCCAGAAACTGAGATAGATCCAAGAAATGTACCCCCGATGTGCTTAGGCTCATAAATTAGCATCTGTGTCCTACTAGGGCACCAGGTGCCAGTCATACCTCCCAAGGCGGGGGCGTGACACTAGCATAGCCCTCACTGAATCTCAGCTTAATCGGGAGGAAGTTTGTTGACTTAGTCATTGGGTCTACTTTCACAAAGATAGAATCATGCCGCCGACGAGTCCGAGGTAGAACCGTGATAAAATTCATTTACTTCTTCCTAATTTCCACGTGGGTATGGTGATGTCATGGGTCACACTCGCCAAATTTCCTTTGGAAGTTCTACTCTTGACTTAAGTTGTAGTTCGGGCACTTAGCTACAATTCAGTGATGTCTCTCTTTGTGTCGTTTCAACCAGTAAATATCCCTGTAAATCGCGCCGCATATTAGTAGAACAAGGATGGATGGAATATCTCAAACTATGTGCTTCAAATTTTAAGATCTTCTATCTCAATTCACCCACATTCGGTACAAACACCCACCCCCGGTAATGGAGTACACCATTTCCTTGGAAGAAAGCCTCCACTCCCTTCTAAGAACCGCCTCCTTCAATTTAAGCAGTATTGGATCTTTATCATGCCTTTGCTTAACTTCTACTACTAATGAGGAATCTGGATCCACTCTGCACTACTACGGCGCCCTCACCGTATCAACCAACTCAAGATTCCAATCAAGTTAATCTGGGGATATCCTTTGCTAGCTCCTTTTTCCTTCCACAACATGAGCCACGTTTCCCCATAGACACTTCCGCTCAAGGCATCAGCCACCACATTGGCTTTGCCCAGGTGATATAGCACACTCATATCATAACTTCAGTTTCTAACCACTTTGTCTCTATCGAAGATTTAGGTCTTCTAACCGAACACATACCGATGGTTCTGTGGACGGTGAAACATCCACGTGAGCCCCGTAGAGGTAATGTCTCCATATTTTCAACTGGAAACACCACAGTTGCCAACTCCAATTCATACTGATAATTCTTTTTCATGAACCTTTAGCTGTCCTGGAGGCGTAGGCAACCACCTTTCTCCGCCGCATCGAACGCAACCGAGTCCAACTCAGAAGCATCACAATACACTACCAATCCGTCCGATACTTCCAGCAGGTCGACACTCGGAGCGGTAGTCAGTCTTGTTTTTAACTCCTAGAAACTTTTCACACACATTCACCACTGAAATTTCACCTTCTTTTCGAGTCACCCTGTTAGAGGATGCCATAGAGAAAAGCCTTCCACAAAGCATAGGTAATAACAAACTAGACCCAAGAAACTTCTAATTCGCTGGGGGTAGGTTCAGGCCAGTCTTTCACCGCTGATAGATTTTGAGGATCAACCTAAAAACCCTCACCCAAGACCACATGACCCAGGAAAATCACGGACTTTAAAACAGTAATTCGCAGATTTGCTAAACTTGGCCAATACCTCGCGTCTCGATTGTCCCAAGCACTCTCCAGGTAATTAGTATGCTCTTCCTCATTTCTGGAGTACACAAAATGTCTTCTAATAAATACAATTATGAACATATCCAGATACTTCTGAAAACTCGTTCACTCAGGTCCATAAAGCTGCAGGGAATTCGTGAGTCCAAAGGACATAACCACGAACTCGTAGGTGACCATATCGTGTCCCGAGAGCCGTTTTTGCATGTCACACTCTCTGACCCTTAACTGATGATACCCTAACCTGAGATCAATTTTGGAGAAACAACAGGCTCCCTGAAGCTGATTGAACAAGTCATCAATCCCTAGTAGGGGATACCCGTTCTTGACTCGTGGACCTTGTTTCTTAATTAATTGTAATGAATGCAATATCGAGGGCACCGTCATTCTTTTGCAATAATAGTACTGAGCACCATAGAGAGAGATGTTGGGTTTGATAAAGAACTCCTTTATCAAGAAGGTTCCTTTAGCTGGGTTCCTTCAACTCCTTAAGCTCACCTAGAGCCATTCTATAAGGAGGGAAGGAGATGGGCTGAGTATCCGGAAGAAGGTCTATACCAAAGCCCAGTTTCCGCCGTGAGGAACTTCGTGGAAGATCTTCAGGAAACACATCATGGAACTCACAGACATTAAGTATTATTAACTGGAGTTGTGGTTAGGGTCTCAGAGCTGGAATCCTTGAATTCGAACTAAATGGTAAATTCACCATTTGGACATGTTTATGGTCCTTAAGGTAGGAAATAAACCGACCCATAGACGTTGAACTACTATCTCGTCCGCTCAAAGGTGGCTCATTAGGGGAACTAAACCCGAAGACCCTAGTTCTGCTAGCCTGACTGAGGCATAATGAGAGTGTAACCAATCCATGCCAAGAATGAGGTTAAAGTCAACCATGTCTAACTCTACAAGGTTAGCTGGAATGACTTTATTGAGGATTGCGACTAGGTAGTTTCTATACAGTCGGGTCGGCTCTAACCGACTCCGCTAACTGTGACTAAAAACAGTTCCGAGAGGACCTCTAGACTAATATTAAATTGAACAGCTACAGTGGTGGAGTCACGACCATAGTGTGGCCCCCGGATCTAGAGACATAACATACCAAAGGACTACATAAAGTGAGCTCCCGATCCCGACGAGAGGACAAGGCATAAAAACGGTTTTGGCGTTAACCACCATCTGTACCTAATGTATTGGCCTAATGAGTTGGCCTGTATGTTAGACTCGCTGAAGTGATGGGATTGTGTCCTCCCCGTCAGAGTGAGGGGCACTTCTGAAATGGTGGCCTAGCCGCCCACAACCAAAGAAAACCCTCTCGGCCCTAAAGAAACTCTCCTGGATGGTTCTTGAGACACTTAGGGCAAGCTAGATAGTGATTGCTGGCACTGAAGTACTAAGAGCTAGATGCTCCATCTATCTAATACTTGCAGGATCGAAAAGTAGGGGCGTCATGCAACCGGGTGCCGGAGCACTCACGTTGGCCGTTGTTGTTGTGGGGGGGTACTACTTCCAAATCTTTGATGGCCATATTCTTACTGGACAGTTCTCGCCCGATTGTTCTCCTACTCCAAATCTTTCTCTTCTCTCGCCTCAACTTGTTGTACATGAACTATGAGGCTGGAGATTGATGTCCTCGATAAGCATTGCTGTCCCGCACTTATGGATCAAACTAGAAACTCCTTTCACAAACATCAGCATGCGAGCCCCTTGCTCGGCCACCATCTCAGGAGCATATTTAGGACAATAAACTCTAGAGCATATTCTTCTACCGTCTTGTTACCTTGTTTTAGATTCATGAACTCTGCCACTTTTGCCTCCCGAGCTCGAGGAAAATCTTTCTAGCAAGGATGTAGTGAACTCCTCCAATTGCACTGGTCCTTCTAACTATACTACTAGTCCAATACAAGCCTCTAAATAGTAGGTAACTGAAATGCATGGGATAGGGCCTCGGCCTACCCAATTGTACACAACTCAAACAGTCAAAAAGGAAACATAGCTCCCGAAGAAAGGAGCATACCACTACCAAATCAGTCCTATTGTGACTATCGATCTAAGGATCTTCCTGTACCTATAGTACGATTGAAGGAAGGGGTGGTCCTCAAGCAAAAGGACATCAGTACAAATGAAATGTACTGGTATGTAAGGCTGACAACTGTAAAACAATGACATCCAAGATACTGAAAACTATAGTAGGGAATAGATACAACCTACGACCCTAAAAAGCTTATATCTCGAACAAAATATAGCACATAATGTGAATAAAATCAAGTAAGAACATGTACAAGTCACACTGTATCATCCATATTCAAATCATGACCTACTCTGGTCAATAAATACTGCCCCTTCCGAGATGGCTGCCTTGGAGGTATCATAGCCGGTGGGCAACTACCCACCCGCCTGACATAATCGTGTTGGTGGTAAGGTCATAGTCTCACATATTAATGATAACTTCCTACCTGACTACGTCGGTGGTAAGGACATAAGTTTCATATATCAAATATTCTGGGGAAAACTTTCTACCAGATATACCAGGTTTGTGTGGTAAGGTCATACTCATATTCGTGAGCCAACCGGCCCATATCATGTCCGATTAACATATGGCATAGAAAAATGACAAATTTGAGACTATGACTCTGAATAGGACTCTTGCTAATTCATATCTTCACATAAGAACATATATCAAATAATCCATTCAAATAACACTTAGATACATATAATCGATGAATTTCACAATTATAAGAAGGTTTGGGCGACATAAGGAATTCAACAAGCACCACAGAAAACAACACTTACGCACATTTTTAATTGGGAACTCAATAACCTGACGTTTATCTTAAGGAAGAGGAGTCAGTTTCATATCTCTAACCTCATGTAGCTCAAGTAACATATATATAAGATAAAGACATCAACGATAAGCAACAAATTTCGACAAGTTTGTGACATCTTCACTTGGCTTAAACTCATTTACACGTCATCATCTTTGCTCTTTCACCAAATTCACCTAGTAACTAGACCTCAAACACAATTAACAACACATATATATCACATAAAGTAAAGAACCAGCTCATGGTACCCAAAATAAGGGGACTTCAGACTTGATTTATAAGTACCACCCCGAGGTAACCCGTATTTATCTCACATTTCATTTATATCCCAAACATGTTCAATGATTCAAACTCATTGTCATGCACTTTTTTTCCAATTGGAAAGAATTATACTTACTTCAATATGAGTTTGAAGACACAAGAATATTGGCCTTTGGCATATATCCCTCTGAACAACAAGGATAGGACTCCTTAACATACCTTTTTGCCGACGAACATTTCTTTAGCCGATTCTCTATTTCAATGACCAGCCTTCAACATCCTTAACCTTTTGTATTAGAAGGCCAACAATAAGCTTAATTTGTATCACAAAATGTAGACCAAAATAACTTACCAAAGGCAGTCACAATAGCAACAACAACACACGGCAACATAAATAACAATAGCCATTTTCACTACTTGTTTCATTAGTTTTTGAGGGAGAAACAAGGAATTTTACCTCACTTCTGCTGTAATTCTTCCCTCCAACTACAGTATATTTCAGACAATAAACTGTCAAAAACTAAGAAAACGGAGCAAAAACTGAGCTCAAAAAATAGCCCAATGGCAGCTCACTTAGCTGTCAAATTACAGCCCCTTTTGCTTGCAATTTAAGGGGTTTAAAGGGAGTGAAATCCTTACCTTTCCTCTCTGTTTAAATCCCTATTAAAAGATGGATATATATACAGTCAAAACAGCTTTTTAAGCGCAAAAACTCACCTTCAAAGAACTTGCAAAACAAGCTCCAAAATAGCCCCTAGCTCACTTTCACTTTTTTGGAAACTATCCTTCTTCTTGTCTTGTGTTTTGGTTGAGTAGTGCTTTGGGTTTCCTATCCAATTTTCCTTTTCTAAATACTGAAATGAGAGAAATAAGTTCTTATCAAGAAGGTCAATTTTGGGATTAACCTGAAATGAATTGGCAGCAACCAATTCATTTAAATAAGGGGTGGCCTGTGAATTAGCTTAAGTCGAAGGGGGCCACGCCACTAACACTCCGCCCTAGTAAAACACACACCATTTACTCCGAACTCTGATTGACAAGAGGTCGACGTTATGAAAACTGACTCAAACATTCAATTTCATAGGTTTTGGGGATTACTAACTCATTATAGATTGGGAGATAAGGTCATTTCATGTCGCACCTTACTTAAAAACTTCACATACTCTTCACTTTTCCCTGCACATGTTTCCTCTCACCTATAACCAATATACAGCCCATACT
The DNA here is from genome assembly GCA_018107945.1 of Datura stramonium. NCBI lineage: Eukaryota > Viridiplantae > Streptophyta > Magnoliopsida > Solanales > Solanaceae > Datura > Datura stramonium. The sequence continues at coordinate 211,356 of JACEIK010001907.1, forward strand.
TCTCTTAACAGCATAAAACATCAAATAATCACAAAATATTTTTTGGGGTAACATCCTCTCCCTTAGGAACATTCTTCCTTCAATGAGAGTTAACTTCGCTTAACATTCTTCAAAATACATACTCAGTAACTTACGTATCAAATATATAACTCAATATCGTAGTCGACATCCTAAAAAAGGTGAGGGTACTTCTTCATTTCTTCTTCGGCTTTCCAAGTTACCTCCTCGTTGTTATTACTTCACCACAATACTTTAATCAAGGTGATCTTTTTTGGTTCAAGTTTCCTGACTTTCCGGTCTAGAATAGCTACTGACCTCTGTGTAGGTTATCTCCTTAGAAATCTAGACATCATCAACAGTCATAACACACTGGTCTCCTATACACTTCGCAAATATAGATACATGAAATACAAGGTGGACTTCCGCTAGCCAAGGTGGCAACTCCAACTCATAGGCTACTTTGCCTATCCTATGGATAACTTTGCACGACCCAACATATCTAAGGCTCATCTTGCCCTTTTGGCCAAATTGCATGACACCTTTCACAGGAAACACTTTTAGGAAGACCAATCTCAACATCGAACTCCAACACTCAACAACGTATGTGAACATAAGATTTCTATCCGCTTCCGAGCTGTTTGAAGTTGATCTATGATACCTTACTTTATCCATAGCTTGTTGTACTAGATCTGGCCCTAATAGTTCTACTTTGCTAAGTTCAAACTATTCGATTGGTGATCTACACTTTTACCTATATAAATCTTCATATGGAGTCATCTCACGCTTGCTTTATAACTATTACTATAGGAAAATTCTATCAAGGGAATGTGATCATCGTAGTTTCCTCCAAAGTCTAAAATATAGGCACACAACATATCTTCGAACATCTGAATGGTGCGTTCAGCCTATCCATCCTGCCTAGGACGGAATGGCATAAGGTTTACCCGAAAGTGCCTAGGCCTTTTGAAGGACGCCAAGAAGTTTTCCATAAATTGAGTGCCTCTATATGAAATAATTGACTAAGGAATGCCATGTAGGTGAACTATCTCACGGATATACAGCTTTGCATAATTCTCCGTGACAGAAGTTTTCCTAACTAAGAGAAAAAGTGAGATGATTTAGTCAATCTATCTACTATTACCCCAATGGAGTCACACTTCTTGCTTGTCCGTAGCAACCTGGTAATTAAATCCATATTAATCACTTCCCACTTCCAAAGTTGGAATCTCCATATTCTATGTCAAGCCTCTAGCCTCTGGTGCTAGACCCTTCACCTGCTGGGACAATTAGGACACTAGACCACAAAACCTATTATGTCCTTTTTCATGTTGTTACCCCCGTAAAGCCGTTTTTAGGTCACCCGTACATCTGCGGGCACCCGCATGCATCGACCTCGAGAGTAATGAGCTTCAGTCAGGATTTGCTCCACTTGCCCTATTCGGCATACATAAACGAGTTTGGTATTTGAGGACTCTATCTACCCCACACTCTAGCAAGGCCTGCTTTTACTATGGAATGCTATCTCTTAGGAACTACCAATATCAGATCCTCATATTGTCACTACTTAACTTCTGACACCAAGGAGGATTTTGTAGTGTTCTAAACAACTATGCCTCCATCCTTAGTATCTAGTAACCGAATATGCATATTAGCTAACTGCTGAATTGTCTTCACCATTTCAACTCTATAACCTTTGGTATCACTCATGTTTCCCATATATTTATGGCTTAATGCATCGCCCACAATATTAGCTTTGTCGATGGTACAAAATGCTAACATCATAATCTTTCAGCAATTCTAGCCACCTTCTCTATCATAAATTCAACTCCTTCTGCTGGAACAGGTACTGAAGGCTCTTATGATCTCTAAAAATAGCAAACATGTACCCCATATAAGTAGTAATCCCACCTGAACATTATCCTCCATTGTTTGAACTAGGTGTGGATCATACCTAGGAAAAAAATTAAACCAAAGGCAATACACCCGCACAAACATACTGCCCAGCTCTCTAAACCCAAAACTGCTCGCCTCAAGCTTGTTGAAGCTCCCGAGGCAAATACCGTGCATAAAGGCCTCAAAGAACTATTCCCATTCAACTAGTGGTGCGTTTACTCCCGGATCGAGCCTAAACCTTATGCCACAATATAGCCACATCACGCAGTTTGAATACAACCAACTCTATCCCACTGTCCTTGTCGCCCGTGTGACCTTCAAAGACTTATAGGTCCGATCAATGAAATCTTGGGGGTCCTCCCTTAGGGTCCGATCTAGACGTCAACTCCAAGAACACATGGGCTCGAAATCATAGTCGTATAACCTCTATGTCCTTCCATCACCTCCAGTTGTCACTTCTATCCAGCAGCATTACTTAGCCATCAATTGAATCCGCTCCTCAAGACCTTGTCCTTCCAGAGCAACCGAGGTGCCAGCTGCATGGCAATGGTTTGCCACTATATCACCCATATAGGTACAACTACCGTAGGAGGTGCTGGAGGTCTACTTGCCGCTGCTATAACCGGGGTTGAGGAACTATAGAACCTAGGACAAAATTCCACTGATAACCTATCTCCTTGATCCACTAGAGGACGACTAGTTCCCTTCTCTTATGGTTATGAAATCAAGCATGTGGTCATATTTATTGTCAAAGGCATACTCTAAAAATAACAAGATTGAGATATTGCAATACTTATTACCTTGCTCTATACCATGAACTATTAGTAAAAACAAAAGTCAAACGACTCCTAGATGTCCTATAGCTTCCGATTATAAGTATGGTGCACAACATACAAATAATTAAGACTCTACTAGACACGGCTTTTGGGGACTCCATAGAACACGACTTCACTGATAAAGTTTGCCATGACCTAAAATTGGGAAAGGGTTCAACTGACACTCGATTCCTAAGATAATCGGTAGCGCCTACATAGCGTCTATATCGATAATGTTGAGGCCAATGAGGCCACCTACTAAAGCCAACCAAAACAGATATTGGACCCATGAGGTCTCCACAATAATAATTAAGCAAATCAAAATCCGACACGACTATAATAAGCTAAATCCATAAAAATGAAAGGTTGACAAGGCCACACAACCCAAACAACTATACATCTAGTCCACAAGCCTCTAAAGAGTAGCTAACTAAAATGCACGGGATAGGGCCTCAGCCACCCTACTTACACAACTCAAACAGACAAAAGAGAAACATAGCTCCTATAAGAAAGGAGCATACCATCAGCTTCCGCTGTAATCAAGCTCCTACGTACTGTCAATCCGAGCCTCTTCTTGTACTTGTATCATAATTGCAAGAAGGAGGTTTCCAGGTGAAGGGACTTTAGTATTAATGAAATGTACTGGTATGTAAGGACTAAATAGTAAATATAGGTACATCCAAGATACTGAAAACCAAAGTAGGGAATAGATACAACCTGTGACCATGGAAGCTGATTTTTGAAAAAAATATGATACATCATGTGAATACAATAAAGTAATCACATAAACAAGTCACACCTACATTCATAAGATATATATTCCTAATAAAATAATAATCAGTCTAGTCAATCAATACTTCCTACCGAGATGGCTTTCCGGTAGGTATCATAGTAGAAGGGACATTTGCCCACCTGACATAATTGCGTCAAGGGTAGGATCATAGTCTCATATTCGATGACAAGTGTCCAACTAACATAACTAAGTTGATGGTAAGATCATAGTCTCATATCCGATGGACAACTCGCCTACTTAACATAACTACGTTTATTGTAAGGTCATAACAATCATAGATAAATTATGTCAAAGGACAACTGGCCACCTGATATAACCGCATCAGTAGTAAGGGAATAAGTCTAATATATAAAATATTCCAAAGGAAAACCGCGTCCAATGACACTTAAAACTTATGGCTATGATACCAAGCTTATCACGACCCGGACGTACACTCGCATCGTAGAGACATGGGACAAGAAGTCTCGGGGACCCAAGTCGACCCGTGGCATGAGCAACATCTAATCCCAATCACATGAGTGGAAGAAATAACATAAAAGAATATAATCATGAAATAATAGAAGTAAATCAAAACTAGACTCATACAATACAACTTATTACAACTTGTAGTCTGATAAGCCTCTAATCATGAAAAGACGGGTTGATGGACAACTCCCAACAAACCCACAATATTGAGACTGAAAGAAACAACATAGATTCAAATACATAGCCTCAAAAAATGAGGACTCAGCATGTTTAGAACAACTCGAGACACCCACGGCGAGGGTGAGCCCGAGAGCCGGGGCCCAGATTATAACCGATACAACATATAATAAGTGATCAGTACATGGAATGTACTGGGTATGCAATGTAAGTAAAATAGACATTTAAACATACAAAAATTCATAAAATGATTATTATAGTAGACATCATGCTCGTATCGTTATTCATCATAACATGTCATAAGGCTCAAGGTGTTACACCCCGTATGATTCCCGGCCCCTAGATGGCCTATTTGCGCATTGGTTAAGCATTTGAAAGCCATACGTGCTAGAAAAAGGCCCAGGAAAAGATCGACGAGAACCTGTCGAACCATCACGGAAGGAGCCGGGCAGAGTCCCTCCGCAATGGCGCTGCGGTCACGGAGGCGGGCCACCGCGTTGGCTCCGACACGCTGGGCCTGTCCCAGCCCAAGTATATAAAGCCCCCACTTCGGTTTTTAGTGATATATCCTTTATAATTTCCATAAAATTCGTAAGAGAGCAGAGAGAAGACGAAAAGTGAAATAATATATCGTCTCGATTATGCTGTTAAACGTAGCCCAAATCCAAATTAACCTCGTGTACCGAGGTATTTAGCAAGAGGGAGAATTCTTACGGATTTTGTTTTGCGAAATTCGCCGACAAATCATCAAGCTACCGGATTCAAGGTAAGTAGAATTGCTCGAAACTTGTGTCAATGTGCTCCTAGTCAGTAAAGTGAATACTTCTCCCTTCCTCGACTTCGAAAACAGGTGTTTTCGACCTTTTTTCGATAAGCCTAAGTTTAGGCTATAAATATATCGAAAGTCACGTTGTCTTTCAGAATAGAGATGTATTTAGTGCTAATTGACGCGGTATATGAATGCAGTGGGAGAAATAGCCGAGTACTGACCGAAGCCATCCATAGTTTAGCAACTCGAGGTTAAGGTATGTAAAAGCAACACAATTTAGTAACTTTGGCCTTGTAAATCATAGTAAACTCAGAACAGAATTCTCGAGTTGAATGTTGAGTATTGAGGCGCAGTAACCGTTTGCGTTGCCGTATCGTACCTGCGAAAGTCAAGAAGCATGCGCCAAAGGGCGAAGTTGCTAGCATCCCAGATTCAAGATAGCCTATTATATGATTAGCAAGCATGTTGTTAGAATAAAAAGATACAACTTTCGTAACAAAGTTAGTAAAGTAAAATTAGAGAGACGTATGATATCTTGGCTACGATTAGCCATTCGGTACAGATGATATCTTGGCTACAGACAGCCATTCGTACAAATGATATCTTGGCGTGCATTAGCCATCCGTGACATATAGTCTCATGGCTACAGATTAGCCATACGCTAAATAAATATTACGTAATATTTAAAATGCGAAAGAATCACAAATACGTAAAGAAATCAGAATTCGATAGTACTTTTCAATTAAAATTATTGCTATATATGTGTGCTATTTGTTTGTTTAGACTTGATGTTGTTGTGAGGGCATCTTATCGAGCGTCCTCGCCTGCGCCCGGTTGGTAATCGTGTCGCCCATCGAGCGGTGGGCTTTACGTCACTCCAAGGAGGGCATGCCGTCCTGGGGCTTGGACGAAGATGGATGAAGCTTTCCCCATATCGTGCCGACGCACATGTTACGTATAGCTCGTTGAGCGCAAGCGCCTAGGAACAGATACGCTCGCTTACAGATACAGTATAGGAGTCCTCCGCACTCAGACACGGTTTTTTATATCAGAGGCTATGGCCCGAGCTGGAGACCTGTGGGGCCGGGCAGAGGTGCTCCTAGTTAGCAAACGAGTGGAGTGACTTATTTTGGCTAGTTATGATCTGAGTAGGGGTATATAGATTATTTGCTTGCTTGGCGCCATCTCGGCTTATGGGGGTTGGTATTGGCTCTTGCTTGGTACCGTATATCTATTTATGTGCCATATACTAGTTAATAGACAAACAGGCCGTCGCGTCTTGGCTGTGCACGCTCCTCGCCCTATCGTTACGTAAAGCCCGATTCAGCCTCATACGCCTTCTTTAGATTCAGCTATCTCCCGCTATACTGCACTGCTAATTATGTTATCTATATTCAGCTTGTATTTAGTTGTTTTCAGTTGCTTGCGTACTCAGTACCAGCTGGCACCGACGTCATTGGGGCTACGCCGTATTACTTGCCCGGCAGAACTTATAGATGAGGAGGCGATCCTCGTGATTCCAACACCTATATAGTCATCGCCTCCGTTTCATCGCCCTCCCCGTCATCACCACCTTGCCGGTCACGTAGCCTTCGCAAGATCCTCTATGCTGAGTTTCGTATGACTAGACAAAGATGGTGGTCTTGCTGTAGCCCGCATAGGTTCCTTGTTATGAGAATGTTTCGGTTAGCTGTTGTTGCATTCACAGTGGGGTATAGGTCTAGTCGGGTTTGAGGCCGTATTTACACTGCTATATAGCCCTTTGTTTTAAAACTCGAGATAGAGCTAGCTGCAAACCGCATGTGCCTAGGCCCACCAGTTAGCAGTCAGGGTCCTACTAGGGCACCAAAGCGCTCATACCCCAAGGCGGGGCGTGGAAAACTGGTATCAGAGCAGGTCGTCCAGGAGTCCGTAAGCCGTGCTAAGTAGAATCTAATCTATGGATGTGTTGTGCACCACATACTATACGCAGGAGGGTGCGAGGCATGATAGGATGGTTACTCTCTTCTCGCCGCCATGCTATAGAGCGGTACAGTATAGGGTTGAGTCCCTAAACTTATCGTATTCTTTGTCTATAGATAAGAATGGAAGACTAAATAAGACACTCGCCACAAAAAGTGTGTGAGACTAGACACAAGAGCGTGAGAAGGCACCAGTAGGATGCCCAAGTTTCAGTCAGAGTCAGCCCAATCTGAGGGCGATATAGAGGCTTCATCACGTACTCCCTCTCGAGTCCCCCCACACAGGAGCCGTTGGGCACTACACCGCCTCTTGGTAGCCCCGTACCTCTCGACCGATTAGGAAGTTCGTAGCGCCTGCAGTTATGTTGGCACAAATGATGGCCACAAAGTGACAGTGCCACCAGAGCAAGCAGCCCTGTGTGGGTCGTAGTTCCGTGGTCAGGATTTTTTGGCACTAGGTCCCCACAGCTCACAAAAGATCATCAGCAGAGGATCCCTGTGACTTTTTAGATCGATGTAGAGAATTTTTTCGGGTTTTGTGGCATGACTTGAGCTGAGGTGGCAAACTTGTTTCAGCTATGGGACATAGTTGTACTATGGTACGAGAGTTGGGAAAGGTCTCGAGGAGAGATGTGCCCTCCGACCTGGCCCAGCTTCTCGGAGGCCTTCCCCGACCGTTACTTGCCACGAGAGATCCGGCACTCCGCATGGATCGTTTTGCATCCGGGAGCAGGGAAGGAGGAGCGACGCAGCATGCTATACACTTTGACTACTTAGCCCGCTATGCTCCAGCATTTGCTGATACTATGCCGCCTAGAGTCTCGATTTATTATGGGTCCGAACCCGTGAATATATTGAAGCATGCATGACGGAGCACAAGCATTAGAGAGGATATGGATATTGCCCGAGTACAGTGAATTTGCCTTTGTGACCATTGAGGGCCTTAGACAGTGGCAACAGGGCAGTAGACAGACGAATTTAGGAAACAGCATCAGACAGAGATTAGATGATATCCAGATGCAGGTTCTAGGAGGACCCGTGCCATGACTATCGATTTACTCCCCTGTACCCCCACCTCCACTCCGCTACGCCAGCCAAAGAACGAGGCAGACTGCTCGACGGCAGTCAGATCCCCTGGTGGCAGTTCTAGAACAGTAGACTCCCGCAGCAGAGAAGGGGAGAGCAGAGCACGTTCACACCTCACCCTACACTTATTGCAATCGACCTCACACCGGGAGCTTGTAGATATGGCTTTCCGGGGTGTTGGTATTTTGTGGGTTATGAGGGGCACGGGATGAAAAGATTGTCTGACTGCAGGACAGGAAAATAGAGATAGTCAGGGATAGGGACTGCAAGGGCCATGAGCCCAGCAGCCTCGGCAGGCGTAGGCCCTCAGCCTCGGTTACAGTGCAGAGGCCAAGGTAGATCAGAGCTCAGTCAGTACTCTGCTCAAACCACTTATGCACTACCAGTGGAGACATGACTCGTAGGAATCTCCAGATGTAGTAACAGTACGATGACTATCTGTTCATGCACTGCTTATGTACTAATTCTATCCAGGATCCACTCTGTCACATATTAGCCCATTTGTGGCACGAAAGCTTAATATCGCACCGCAGTTATTACAAAGAGTCTCTTTTCAAGATTCACCCGCCGCTGACTCCCATGTAGCCAGCGCATTTGTCAACGGGCACAGTAGAGGTTGCTGATCACCAGACTAGTAGATCTGGTAGAGCTAGAAATGATAGACTTTGATGCCAATGGGAATGGATTGGTTAGTGCCGTGCTATGCCATGTAGAATGTTGGACTAAGACGGTCCAATTCCACTTGTGAGAGGCATATGGAGTGAAAGGCAAGATGAAATACGCCAAAAGGTGGTTTATTTCCTACCTTCAGGCGAGGAAATTGATAACTAAGGGATGTATTTACCACCTTGTCAGGGTTCAGGATGTTCGGGCAGACCTCCGACACTCCACTGTCTACAGAACGAATTCCCGATGTGTCGATGAGTTACTTGGCACTTAAAGGAAATAGATTTGCGATTGATTTGTTATCAGGCACTCAGCCTATATCAATTCCTCCCTATCGTATATTTCGCAGAACTCAGAGAGTTAAAGGAGGAGTTGAAAGATTTGTTAGATAAAGGTTTTATCGTGCCGAGTGCTTAACCGTAAGTTTGGTTCCATTTGTGAGAAAGAAAGATGGCTCAAGCCCTATGTGTATTGATTATCGCAATTGAATAAGGTTACAGTAAAGAACAAAGTACCCGCTTCCCCAAATAGGATGATTTGTTTGATCAGTTACAGGGAGCCGAATACTTCTCCAAGATTGACTTGCGGTCCTGGATATCATCGTTCGAGTATGTGAAAGAGATATTCCCAAAACTACAAGCCAGACCCGATATGGACACTTTGAATTTCTCTAGTTATGTCCTTTGGATTGACGAATGCCCCAGCAATATTTATGGACCTGATGAATAGTATTTTCAGACCATACCTGACCCGTTCGTGATAGTGTTTATTGATGATATTCTAGTGTAATCTCGCTCCGCGTGAGCACTGTGCTCATTTACACACAGCACTCCGCATTCTTAGGGACCGTCGCTATATGCTAAGTTCTCCAAGTGTGAATTTTGGCTTAACTCAATAGCCTTCTTAGGGCACATTGTGTCGGATGCTGCATACAAAGTTGACACACAGAAAATAGAAGCAGCCAAAACATGTTTAGGCCTACCAATTCAATCTATGTCCGTAGTTTTCTCAAAGAAGTGGATATTACAGAGATCATCTCTGGGCGGTTCTCTATTATATGGCACTCTCTGACCAAACTGCTATAGAAAGCAGTAAAGTTTCAGTGATAGAGGCATGCGAGCGGAGCTCCAGAACTGAAAGATTGCATTAACCTCCGCCCCCTCGTTAGCATTGCCAAGGTACAAGGTTATTCGGGTGTATTGCGACGCATCGTGCATGGGTTGGGTTGTGTGTTGATGCAGCATGGTAAAATGATTATGGAGTGCCTTATTGAAATGAGGAAACACGAAAAGAATTACCACTCCTACCCACGACCTGGGAGTTAGTCACAGCGGATTCACGCCTTAAAGATGTGGAGACATTACTTATATGGCGTCCATGTGAATATTTTCACGATCACTGAGCCCGCAGTATATCTTCACCTAGAGGGAGTTGAATCATGACAGCGGTCGCTGGTTGGAGTTGCTAAAAGATTATGACGGGATATTCTCAGATCATCCGGGCATACCACGTTGTAGCAATGCTCAACGTAGTCCATGGAAAGTTTGGCATTGCAGCCCGAGCAGCGGGAATTGGCCAGTGAGATACATCAAGAAGCTAGCTTAGCCGTTCGTGTAGCAGAAACAGAGGACAATAGAGCGCAGTTCAGAAAACCGCCGTGTCATCATTAGTGGTGGTAGTAAAGGAACGACATGAGGATCCCGACTCCGATCCAACTTAAGGACAGTATTTCGCCGGGGGAAGCGCCAAATTCTGTGTAACAGAGGATTGATTGTCAAGGTTGTAAAGACTGCCTTCTCGTGTTTCGTATGTTTGTGGCTCCGCCAGCAAACATTATGAATGAGGTACATTACAACCGCTATTCTCTTCACCCCAACAAGGACTTAAAATGTACCATGATATTAAAGAGAACTACTGGTGTCCAAGTATGAAAAGAGAAAGTGCTGAATTTGTAGCCCAGTGTCCTAACTCGCCAACAAAGAAAAATAGAACACCGTAAAACCAAGGGCTAACTTTGTGACATAGCCGTGGCTCTCTAGAAATGGGAAGTAGTGAATATGGAATTTGTAGCAGGATAACCCCGTACCAGACATAGACACGATTCTATATGGGTGATAGTATTTATCAGACAAATCAGCTCATTTCCTGCCAAGAGAACTACCTTCTCGCCGAAGATTATGCCGAGTTGTATATTAGAGAAATAGTCAAGTTGTAATGGAGGCCGCATCCATTATTTCGGCACAGAGGGAGCACAATTTACGACTAGATTTTTGGCAGTCGTTCGAGAGGTCCGGGTACGCAGACACTCTGAGCACGACATTCCACCCTCGCACGTATGGACAAGCCGAACGCACTATTTAGATGCTCTATCATGCTACGGGCGTGTGTGCTAGATTTTGGTGGTAGCCGATGAGCATTTGCCTCTAATCTCCAAGTTTGCTTATAATAATAGCTATCACCAGCTATCCAGATGGTGCCTTTGAGGCATTATACCGGTGAAAATGCGTATCGCCGGTTGGCTGGTTTGAAATAGAGAATCGCCGTTGATTGGGCCGCATTGTTCAGCGCTCGAGGAGAAGGTAAAGCTTATCAAAGAATGTCCATCGACCGGCGACAGATGCCGTAAATCATATGCAGATGTGCGGCGCAGAAAACCTGAATTCGATGTGAATGATTGGGTATTTTGAAAGTGTCTCCGATGAAAGGGGTGATGAGATTTTGGCAAGAAAGGTAAGCTCACGTCCAAGATTTGCTGGGCCTTACGCATTCGCTTAAAGATAGGCCGAGTGGCATGAAAGAACTGCCCCGTGAGTTATAATCCGGTTCATCCGGGCTCATGTATCCTTGCTGAGGAAATGCATAGGAGACCCATCCAGAAAGCGCCCCACTCCGTGATATCCAGGTTATAGAAGAGCCGTCACGAAGAGGTTCCAAAGAGCTATCCTAGGACACAGATTCGCGTATTGAGAACTAAAAGATATTGCATCTGTCAAAGTATTGTGGCGTAACAGGAAACTGAGAGGAGATGACGCGGGAGGCGGAGGAAGATATGAGCTAGATATCCTCACTTGTTCCAGGCCCAGTCGCCACGGTATGTTAGTATTGTTACCTATGCAAAGGCCTTATAGTTGCGTATGTGTAAATGAGAAAGATTGATGTTTAGCTATCACATGAATCCTATAGTATTGTGTGGAGTACCTGTTTGACTTTTTCTGTGTTTCGTGCCTTTGGGATAATAGTCCATTACAGGGAAGGCTCTGCCGAAATTTTCCTTGAAATGTTGAGTTAGTTCAGTAGTCCTCTAAATAGTGTGCCATTCGAGGACGACCGTTCTTAAGGGGGGAGAGAATGTTACACCCCGTAAGATTCCCCCACCTAGATGGCCTATTCGCGCCTTGGTTAAGCATATTTGGAAAGCCATACGTGCTAGAAAAAGGCCCGGAAAAGATCGAACGAGAATTTCCGTCGAAACATCATGGAAGGAGCCGCGCAGCCTCCGCGATGGAAGCTGCCACTGAGGCGGTCACCGCGCTGGCTCTCAGGATGCTGGGCCTGTCCAGGCCCAAGTATAAAGCCCCCACTTCGGTTTTTAGTGATATATCCTTTATAATTTCCAGAAAAATCGTAAGAGAGTAGAGAGAAGACGAAGAGTGAAATAATATATCGTCCGATTACATTGTTAAACGTAGCCCAAATCCAAATTAACCTCAGGTACCGAGGTATTTAGCAGCAGGGAGCATTCCTACGGATTTTGTTTCCTCATGGAAATTCGCCGACAAATCATCGAGCTACCGGACTAGTAAGTAGAATTGCTCCAAACTAGTGTCAATGAGCTCTAGTCAGAAGTGAATATTTCTCCCTGTTGGACTTCAAAATAGCAAGTTTTTGACCGTATTTCGATAAGCCTAAGTTTAATTATAAATATATCGAAAGTGACGTTGTCTTTAAGAATAGAGATGTATTTAGTGCTAATTGACGTGTATATGAATGCAGTTAGGAGAAATAGCTGGAGTACTGACCGAGCTTCGTCCGACAAGCCGAGTAACCGAGGTTAAGGTATGTGTGCGCTTCGGTAAGTTAGTGTTTTAGCCTTGTAATATAGTAAACTCCATAACAGAATTCCTCGGAGTTGAATGTTGAGTATTGAGTAAGTTCAAGAATCTGGTTTGAGTTGCTGTATCGTACCCGCTCCGAAAGTCAAGAGCCATGCGCCAAAGGAGTTAGCATCCCAGATTCAGTATAGCCTATTATATGATTAGAGAGCATGTTCTGAAACAAGTTCTTTATCAACCTTCCTACTTTTTGAATGACTTTTACGCGAAGGCCTCATTCTTCTGAATCTATCTCTCGCCTTTGCCTAGTCAATCCGAAAATGATAAGTTATTCTCGGGGTGCTTTCTTTCTCCCATGCTTGGAGTTGGTCACAACCAACCACAACACAACTCACTCTAATTCTTCACAACTCCTACAGGAAGGAGTCTCTTCTGTCCGAACGGAATTTTATAACTTCAAAGCAAACTTACATGAAGATGAAATCAAGTCTAGTCCATTTAATGGAATTGGAAAGTATCTTTATTCGAGACTTAGAATAAAAGATACAGATTTAGAATAAAGTTAGTAAAGTAAAATCAGATAGACAGTATTTTGGCTACAGTTTAGCTATTCGTACAGATGATATCTTGGCTACAACATTAGCCATTCGTACGTATGATATCTGGCTACAGACAGCTATATCCAGACAGATAGTATCGTGGGCTAAGCAGATTAGCCATACAGTTAAATAAAGATTACAGAATCAGTTTAAATAGTAAAGAATCAGATAAACACAGAAAGAAATCAGACCATATAGTACTTTTCAGTTAAACATGCTTAAGCATATGTGTGCTATTTGTTTGTTGAGACTTGATGTTGTCATGAGGGCATCTTATCGAGCATCCTCCGCCCCCGGGCTGGTAATCGTGTTGCCCACTGAGCGGGTGGGTTTACGTCACTCCAAGGAGTGGCATGTCGTCCCCGCCTGGGACGAAGATGGGATGAAGCCTCTTTATCAGCCGAATAACATTACAATACGTATAGCCTTGTTGGAGCACAAGCGCCTAGGGAACAAATATAGTTTCAGTTACGTGATACAGTTATAGGAGTCCTCCTGACTCAGACACGGTTATTTATATCGGAGGCTATGGCCCGATTCGGAGACCCAAGGGGCCGGCAGAGGTGCTCCTAGTTAGCAGACGAGTGGAGTGACTTATTTTTGGCTGGTTTTGACCCGGTAGGGGTATATAGATTATTTGCTTGCTTGGCGCCATCCGGCTTATGGGGTTGGTATTGGCTCTTGCTTGCTACCTGTATATCTATTTATGTGCCATATACTAGTTAATATACAGTAGGCCATCGCGTCTACAGGTATGCTCCTGCCCTATCGCACGTAAAGCCCGATTTAGTTCAGTACGCCTTCTTAAGATTCAGCTATCTCCCTCGCTATACAAAATTGCTAGTTATGTTATCCATATTCAATTGTATTCGCTTGTTTTCAGTTGTTTGTATACTCAGTACTGCGGTACCGATGCCATTGGGGCGCCGCATTACTTGTCCGTGTGTACTCATAGACGAGGAGGTGATCCTCGTGATTCTAGCCAACTATAGAGTCACGACTCTTGTCATCCGGAGTCTGATTTTTCCAGAGGTGTAGCTCTTTCCTTTTGTTGTACAGGCGGCAGGTCGGGGCCCTGTCCTGACCATTTCTTTCAGTACTGGCGCAGGCTTGCAGATTTTATATATTTATCTCCTCGTGGCCATTGAGCCGTGTCGTGAGTCGTGCAGTTTATTATAGTTGTTTAGCTTTTCTTGCTTGTGTTATCTGTGGGGCCATAGTTTGATAGCAGTGGTGACCTTGCCGGTCACGTAGCCTTCGCATCCTCTATGTTGAGTTTCGATGCATAGACAAAGATGGTAGCCTTGTCGGCCCGCAGGTTCCTGTTATGAGAATGTTTCTGGTTAGCTGTTGTTGCATTCATTGTGTGGCTATAGGCCCATTTCCTGGTCTGAGGCTATATTTACGTTATATAGCCCTTTTGTTTCCAGAACCCAAGATAGAGCTAGCCAGCACCGACAAAAAGCTTAGGGCCCACCTCGCTAGTAGTCCAGGTCCTAACAGGGCACCAGTGCCGCCCATACCCCTGCAGGGCGGGGCGTGACACAAGGTTTTCAAAACGTTTGTAACATAACATTATCATGATCATAATAAAAGAGTTTTACATAACATTACTTGATCCAACATACATAATCATAACATGCATAATTGATGAGGAACAAAGGGGAGATTCTCTTAACTGACATTACCCCATATGAGCACACATGAAGCCTAACTTGTAACTCCTCAGTCGAGAGGGTGTTCGTACCCTTGCCAAGGGTCGAACCATGAGAGTGTGAAGTCACAATGAAAGGGATATTTGGTTCGGGAGTAAGGGCCCCATAGAAGGACCTAACATACCTACGATGGCGCATAGTTTATGAGATCCGATGCAGAACCTAGGCCCCAAACCTACTCGGTGTTTGATACTAATCCCAAAACATATATAGTGCTCATAGTATAACATGCATGGATTCATGGACTTGTTAAATCATGATAATCGTAAACATGCTTGAACATACATAAACTAGCCATTACATGAGGCCCGTGAGTCGGCCAAAAACATAATTCATGATTCATAAGATTCATACATATTTGTAGATCATGCATATAGCTTAAATTTCACAAAATCATAAAGGATAACATAATAAATTCATGATTTAAAACCATAATCTATGATGGGCCTAAGGTAATCATAAATGGGTAAATAGATCATAAATCGATTCATCATGGGGTATGCATAATTAGGCTTAAACGCATAGAAATCGAAATCGATAAAATTATATATGATTTAAATAATAAAACTGGATTAAAACCCCTAGATTATAATAAGATTTTAAAATCACAAACCCATAACTATTAGAGTTTAAGTATATCAAATTCAAAACCCCATGAGTTTTTGTTGAAAATTTGTTATAAAACAATAGAGGAGGGACAGGTGTGGAAGAAATCACCCATTATTAGCCTTACATACTTGTGATATCTGATTCTTAACTTCCTTGATTACCCAAGTATGAAATTGGAAGAATTGAAGAAAATAACCTAGAATCTCCCTTGATTGCCTCACACTATACTTGCATTCATGAATAAAGAGAAAACTTATCTTAACCCCTTTAAATTTCCCTATTCATAACCCAAAATGACGTAGTTTAGGCCTTAGGATCTTAGGAATTTACGAAAAGACCCTTACTATTTCGCAGAAAATATTTTCTAGGTGACCCTAATGAGTGACCTGACAACTCGTTATATGCCCAAATGATCTGTCACCTTTCCTCGTTAGGTACATTGTCTTAACTGATCACTGGTGGTCCTAACAGGGCAACATAACACCATTACGGGGGTGGCCATGAGTCGGGCCACCACTCATCAATTGCACTGCTTCGTTTTTTATCTTATACCTCCTCCCCACTGATTTTGACCCAACGACTCGTGGTGTCTGACCAAGAGTCGCTCCTAAGCCCGTGAGTCTTTTTCCTTAATCTTTCCCATTCTCCCAGGCTCTCCCCATGAGTCACCTGACGACTCACGGTCTCCGAGCCGTCCAATGACTCATCTTGTGCTCAAGTACCCAAATTCTTTTAGTTTTTCCCATTTCAACTCTCGGTCCGATCTTTGAATTGTCGGGTATAACATGACATTGGTTGTGTACTAAGGCATAATGGTAAGGTTATAGCTTATGCCTTATAGGGAAAACTTAAGATCCATGAGAATAATCTATCCCACTCATGATCTCGAGTTAGCAAGCTTGTAGCATTTGCATTGAAGATCTAGCACCACTATCTCTATGGTGCGCACATTGATGTGTTCATGGACTATAAAAGCCTATTGTATGTATTTAGCCAAAAGGAGTTGAATCTCAGATAGAAGAGGTGGCTTGTTACTTAAGGACTTTGACATGAGTATTTTCTACTACCTGTAAGCCTAATGTAGTTGTTGATGCTCTTAGCAGGTGATCCAAGGGAAGCATAACTCACATAGAGGAGGAAAATAGAGAGTTGGTGAAGGAGGTGCACAAACACTTACAGTTAGAGTCTCTGCCTCTTCCTTTATATTCTCAAGAAAGTAGTGTGCCCTTGCTCAAAATGGGGCAAAATCATCTCTATTAGTAGAAGTTAAGGAAAACAGGACAAGCATCCTCTTGCTTCAGCTAAAGAAAGATGTTAACAAACAGAAGGTATTGGTTTTCACACAACGGGGAGATGGTATCCTGAGATATCAAGGCAGATTATGTCTTCCGAGGTAAATGGTCTCAAAGATAGATAATGGTAGAAGCATAAAGCTCCGTATGTTGTCCACCCCAGGTTCCACTAAGATGTACCATGACCTAAAAGAAGTCTATTGGTGGAATGGTATAAAGAGAGACATTGCAGACTTTGTGGCTAGATGCCCAATGGCTAGTAAGTTAAGATTGAGCACCAAATACCATGTGTTGAGCTAGGAACTTAGAAATTCCCTTTAACCAATGTGGAATTTACATCGGGTTTCTACCAAAGTCACGTAAGCAAATATGACTCTATTGGCGTAATTGTAGATTGAATGACCAAGTTAACTCATTTCTTACCGATTAAGACTATAGATTTAGCTGAGACTATGCTAGATTTACACTCATGAAATAGTCAAACTTCATGGAGTTCTATTGTCTATCATATCGGATAGTACATAGTTGACTGCCTAGTTCTGATGTCATTTTAGAGAGGTTTAGGTTTGAAGGTGAACCTTAGTATAGTTTTTCATCTATAAACAGACGGTTAAGCAAAACAGACTATTCAGACATTGGAGAATATGTTGAGAGCATATGTCATTGACATCAAAGAAAATTGGGATGACCATTTACTCCTTTATAGGGTTTGTATATAACAATAGTTATTCTTGCAGCATTTAGATGGCTACCTATGAGGCTCTCCATGGGAGGAGTCGTGGATCTCTGATTGGTTTGTTTGAAGTTGGTGAAACAAAATTGATAGGGATAGACATCAGGCAAACAAGATATGGAGAAGGTTAATATCATATAGGAAAGGTTGAAGGCAAATACAAAGTCGCTAAAAGTATTATATAGATGTCAGACATAGAGTTGGAGTTTGGGGTAAATGATTGGGTGATATTTGAAGGTTTCACCTATGAAAGGTGTTAAGTGATTTAGAAGAAAGCAGCTCAGTCTATATTGGTCCATTAAAATTTCAAATAGAGTTGGCAAGTTAGCATATGAATTGGAGTTACTAACCGAACTAGCATCAGTCCATCCAGTTTTTCACATCTCTATGATTTAGAAGTGCATAAGACCCCTAATTCATTGTCCATTCGTAGAGTGTACGAGTTAAGGACAATCCGTCATATGAGGAAGTTTCTTAAATTGGAGATTCTATATCGTCAAGTTCTGTAAGTTAAGGAACAAAGAGGCTGCTTCTGTGAAGGTGCTATGAAGGAGTTAGCTAGTTGGAAAGAGCTGCTTGGGAACCTGAAGCAGATATGATGGCCAAGCATCCCTTCTATTCCCCTCCTAGTCAAACGCCATCATGACGTACCAGTCCCCATGTTAACATTCTTGCGAATTTCATGTTCCATTAGCTGTTGTTGGAGTCTTTAGTGTGTGGTCTCATACTCCGTAGATTCAGTTAAGTTCAGCTTAGTTTTTGATTAGTTAGATCACCTTACTGTCTATCTTAGTCTTCATTCATGATGAATGATCCCAAGGGGAAGATATTAAAATAACCCTCAAATGTCCCTGGGTGATTAGACCCTAAACTTCAAGTAGAAAGAAGCTGAAAAGGGACAAACATGTCAAAGGATGAGCCACACCATGGTGAGTAACCAAGGATCGTGACATGACCCATGCCGAGCAAATTAGTGAATCGTGAACCTGTAAACTACAATACAAGGAAGACTCATGATATGATTGGTACACCCATTCTATGAACTGTGGTGATGAAAATAAGAAAAGTGTTCAACCAGACTCCAGTAACCACGAGGGACACCATCAGTCATGGTAGGACTCATGGTACTAGATGGGACAAAATAGCGGCATGGTGTTTAAGAGCATTTAGTACTTCTATGTTTTCACCTCTAAACTAGAATATTTTGGGGTTTCTAAAGATTATATTTAAGGGTCTAGTTAGTCGGGACTCCTATTCCCTCCATTACAATATGCATTCAAGATCATTAGCTCTTAAGTTCATCAAGCAAGCTAGGAAGTCTTTTTCTCCAACTGCTCTATTAGTTTTGAGTCTAAGCTAACTTTTCAGCTATGTAAGGCTAACAAAAGTAAGGATTTCTAATCATTCTTATTCCCTAAATCTATGCAAGAGGTCATTGAGATTAAAGCTGGAATTCTTACTAAAATTCTTGAATTGTCTTCTATCTACATATGTGATTTTCCATCTTTGAATTATGCCATGTTTGACTTAAATTATTGATATCCTTGATTATTTATTTTAATCCTACTCTATTGAATTATCGATCATCTTCTTCTTATTGATTGATTGTTGATTTATAGTTGCTTCATGTCTCTTATCCCATGAACCCTAATTCATAAAGCCATGATTTTGAAAAGCATTATTTTGAAAGCATTGTGTTTTAGAGTGAATGCATTATTTTCACAAAGTTGGAGCATATATTTTAAAGAGAGTTGCATAAAGAGATTTTGGAAAAGAAAAGTATGATTTTAAGCATGATTTTCAAATCTAAATTGAAGTCTCATTGAAACTCATGAGGTGTTTTTTTTAGCATAGCGCTCAAAAGTTTTCG
Organism: Datura stramonium; assembly: GCA_018107945.1. Taxonomy (NCBI): domain Eukaryota; kingdom Viridiplantae; phylum Streptophyta; class Magnoliopsida; order Solanales; family Solanaceae; genus Datura; species Datura stramonium. Next base: position 230,851 of record JACEIK010001907.1, read on the forward strand.
TGAGATGTTGTTGGAAAAAGAGGTCTCCATGTTTTTAAGAATGTGTTGAGAGAAAGGCTCCAAAGATATTTTTAAACATCTATTACATCTATAGCTAAAGTGCTTTATGAAAGGGGTTTTCAGGATGCCTCGGAGCAGGAAAAAAAGTAAATGAGTATATATTTTGGGAGGATTATTTAGCACCGTGTTGGGTAAGGAGTCTATAATCCCTTCGTAAGTTCCATAACTACGTAACCACCATAGGATAGTGTTATGTCATTGGTATTGGTGACTCCTCAGATAAGTCCCTGGTATGGGACTTCACCATGTATCCAGCGCTTTTAAGTTTTGTTCTCTTTACCCGAGGCAAGGCATTTTATGGTTCTCTCCAACATACACATTGGATCATCATGTCATACATTATAGTTATTGCTTATGAGAAGCTCCTACCCAAGTAAATCTATGCATTTATTATGTATTTTCAATGATTGTTTTGATGTACAATTTTATTACATAATTGTTTTACTCATTAATAATATTGAGTTACTCTCATCATCTAGATATTTAGATTTAATTATGTTATTTTAGTCAGTTTATTCTTTTAGTTCATATACTTCTGCTTAACTGCTGTTTCCATTCAGCCTTTTATATGCTACCTCTGCACATTCTACGCATCGACACTCATTTGGGAGCACTTATTATGATGCGATCAGTAGATAGAATCAACAAAGGACACAGTGCTTGTATTCCACTTCCATTCAGTTATTGGTGAGGCCTCCTACTTTCAGAGAGTCCCAGTTTTGAGTCATTTATTTTATAGAGCTTAAGGTAGCCATAGGAGCTATATCCTTAAAGACTCTATTCCTCAATTATAGAGGCTTTATAGATGAATTAGAGTTGAGTCAATAATGCTGGCTTTATAAAATTAATTTTGTCTCAGCTTAATAAATCTTAGTTTATTTTATTGTGCCCATATAATTATTACCACCGCTATAAGTTTTGCTGTATTCTAAACTAATTAAGACAGGCCAAGGGTTCTCTTGGATCAAAAGTGCCTGGAAAATCGTCAAAAATCAAGGCTGTAGACTCGAGGCGTGACAGGGTACTCCAAGTCTTACATATGGTTCGGATGTGGATGACTTGAGAGAGTGGATGCTGATAGAGGCTCATACCTGATATTCTATCCACCTAGGCGCCACCAAGATGTGTCGTGATCTACAAGAAGTCTATTAGTGGAATGACATGAAGAAGGATATTGTAAAATTTGTGGCTAAGTGTTCGAATTGCCAACAAATTAAGGTTGAGCATCAAAGACCAGGAGGAATAATCTGTGGTACGCATTTCTACATGGAAGTGAGAGAGAGGAGATAAATGTGGACTTTCATTACATGTTTGCCTCATGAAGACAAACAAAATGATTATATATGGCTAGTTGTGGACCAAACTAAGTCAACTTATTTCTTGCCAGCCAAGACTATAAATCTCGTACCCAAAGATTATGCTAGACTTACATTCGGGAGTTAGATAGGTTGTAATGGAGTTCTATTGTTCATCATTTTAGATAGAGGTACTCAGATCACCTCGCATTTCTGAACGTCATTTCATAAAGGCCTTAGTACTCAAGTTGCTTAGCACAACTTTTTATCCATAAATAGATGGTCGCAAAGGCAAATCATTTTGTAGTTTAGAGGAAATGTTGAGGCCTATGTGATTGATTTCCCAAGGATAATTGGGATGATCATTTGCCTTTATTGAGTATTCCTATAGTAACAATTAATGCTCGAGCATTCATATGGCTACATTTGAGGCTCTTTATGGGCGAAGGTGTAAATCACTTATCGATTGTTGGAGGTAGGAAAGGATATGTTGATAGGGTTAGATTTAGTTCATGAGGCTATGAAGAAGGTTCAACTTATTAGAGAAAGGCTGAAGACAGCTCAAAATCATTATAAATCCTATGCATATATGAGAAGAAGAGATCTTGAGTTCGCAGTTGATGATTGAATGTTTTTGAAGGTGTTACCCATGAAGGGGGTGATGATATCTTGCAAGAAGGGTGTTTAGGTCCCCGATATGTTGGTCCTTATAGGACTTTAGGCGTGTTGGCAATGTGTTTTATGAATTGAGTTGCCTGAAGAGTTAGCACAGTGCATTTCATTTTCCATGTGTCCTTTTGAAGAAGTGCTTAGATCTATCTCTAGTTGTGCTTGTAGAGAGTATTTGTTTGAAGGATACAGCCTTCAATTTATGAAGAGGTTTCCGGGCTTGAGATTCTTGACCGTCAAGTTCAGAAGTTGAGAAACAAGGAGTTCTGTTTAGTGAAAGTCCTTTGGAGGAATCATCTGATGAGGGATCTACATGGGAAGCTAAAGTAGATATGTGATGGACAAGTACCACCACCTCTTCCTGTTCCATCTTATCTTCAAAGATGATGTACTAGTTTCTTTTTAGTACCTACCCGCTCATCATGTCTTCGCCTCCCATGTCTTAGTAAGCATGTATGATTCATAAATTCAGTTCAGTCTATGTATCTCAGTTCTGAGTCAGTCACTCCATTAATATTCAGTTCATAGCTTTCAGTATTGGGATTGTATCTCTTCCCATCTTTTCTCAGCCTTGTTGCCTCCATTCGAGGATGAATGATCCCGGGGGAGATAATGTAACACCTACAAAGTCCTTAAGATCTACCCTAGAATTCGAGTTGAAACCAGTAGAAAATCTAATTTTGCCTTAGGACGAACCATACCACAGTTGTGGTATGTAGGTATCGATCCATGGTGATCGGGTCCTACTAAGTAGACCGGAGGAATATAAATGTTTTTTAGTGACCACGGTTTCATGGTACGGCCCATGGAATGGTGGTAGGAGTTGTAATGAATCCACGTAAGAGGATTAGAGAGTAACCAAAAAATAGTCCCTGCATTCATGGGAAGAACTCACGGATCATATAATCTTGGTACGAGTCGTACCATATGTCTTTAGGAAGGGGGTCCAGAGACTAATCAATCCTGCCTCGTGGTCACTGGATGGGGAGTTTTAGTTGAGAAATTATAGGGTATTTTTGTAACTTTTTATGCTTTAACTCCCGAACCAGTCATTTTGGGTTTCCTAACAGGGGTATTTAAGGTTTAAACGTAGCCTAAAATCTCATTCCTCTTCTAACACCATAGGTTGAAGATCAAATTCCCTCAAGGCTCTCAAGCAACTAGGATTCTTCTTCTTCTTTAATTCTTGGGTCTAAAGCTAGTGTCAAGAACTCTTCAATCTAGGTATGTGGGGTTATGAATGGGGGATTTCTCCAACCCTCATGTCCAATCTCAAGTCCAATTTCATGATTTCAATTCCTTCAAGTCTCTAATTATGAGGGCCATGAATTTCTATGGTTAAGACCCTTGATGCAAAAACTTTATGATCTAAACCATTTGTGGCCTCTCAAGGATTCTTTGTATGATTTGTGATTATGATCTCATGATTTCTATGAAAACTCTAATGATTTTCTATTCGTTAGTATGATTTACTAAAGCATGTATGAATTTCATATATCAAGCTTATGTATCATGGTTGTATTTTCGCAAGATTCTTTTCATGGCTAGTTCATGTATTGTCAAGCATTTTATGAATCTATCATGTTATTTTAAACTAGATCATGCAAAACCCCATGGTTCATGTATGATTATGAGCGCTATGTATGGTTTTGGAGTTGTATTTAACACCAAGTAGGCCGAGGTTCGCCTTACCTGTGTCTCGTAACTACGTGTCGCCGTAGGATAAGGGGTCCTCGCCAGAGAGTCTCTCCCTTACCTCTAGCGTAAGGGGTCCTCGCTAGTTGAGAGTGTCTTTGTTACACCCATAACTTTTGCAATTATTTGATGTTTGTATTCTATTTTAAGGGAAGTATGGGTTGTATATTTGTTGTAGATGACAAGGGAAATGTGTACGAACGGAAAACGAAGAGTATGTCAAGTTCATAAGTAAGGTTCAATTTTAAATAATCATATCTCCTAGTATATAATGAATTATAAGCCCCACAATATGTCCAATTAAAGGAGGTTGAGTCTAGTTTTCTGAACATCAAAACCGTCTGCCAATCGGGGTTCGAGTAAAAATTGATAGACGTTTACTATGATACTATCAGGCAGTATGGAGGCCAATACTTAAAAAGGGCCACCTACCCAACTTGCTTTATATTTTAAGTCATGACTTATCAAATCATTTTCAATGCTCCAGAATTAAGGTGCCTTCTTATCCTGAAAATCTCAAATTTCCAGCAAACAACTAAGGAAAACAATATGCTAAACTCCATTAAACTAAAGCTAAGTGAAGGGGATCTACCATAAGGTGAAGGTGGTGTGTTGCTGGCTGTTTTGGCTGCACTTGGGCAGTGTTGCTGTGGTGAATTTGCTGTGTTTTTGAAGCTTTCCTAAGCTACATATAAGTTCACTCTTGGGGTGGGCTTAAACACAAGTATAAAAATTAAGGATTCTACTACTATCCTTGCTTGAATTTTTGATTACAAGACTAGAAGTTGGAGGTGTGTTTGGTGTGTTGGTGAACTGTTTTGTGAAGGGTTTTTGTACAGCAAGTTTGCTGTATTTTTGACAAGAAGTTGAGATCAATTACTCCTATTTTTAACAAAGAACAAATACCCAGAAAAAGTTAAGTATTTACCCTTAAACCTCTAAAATTGTAAAGAGAAAATATGGAAATTGGCAGCTAAGTGAGCTGCGGATGGACTGTTTGTGAGCTAAGTATTGCCTATTTTCCTAGGATTTTGGATGTTTATTTTGTTAATTAAATTTCATATTTATGGGAATAATTACAGCAGAATTAAGGTAAAATTTCCTCTTGTTTCTCCCTTAAAAGTTAGTGAAAACTAGTTGAGAAAATGGCTAAATGTTGTTGATGTTGCCAGGTGTTGTTGTTGCCATTATGACTGCCATTGTTTAGTTATTTTTGCTGCATTTTGTGCTACAGATTAAGCTTGTCATTTTCCTATAAAACCACTGTATTAATGAGGTTGAAGGCTGATCTTTGAAATAGAAAATCGCCTAGGAGAAATCCTCATCAGAGAAAGGTATGTAAGGCATTCTTTGTCTTGATTTTCTGCCAATGAATTCATGTTGAGGATTAATCCAGCATTCCCTGTACTTGATCTTTATGTAGTAGCATATTATGGTTCTTCCCAGTAGTTATAATTACTTGGTATTAAGTTGTGTATTTGGTAAAGAGTTGGAATGCATGAATGTGAAGTAGAGAGGGCAATTGCCTTCTATTATGGTCATACTTGGAAATTGAGTCTGAAGTAACTTATCGGAACAGTGAGATGGTCCACATTATGTTATGTATTTTTGGTGTCAAAGTTGTTTCACATTATGCTAAGCACAATGGTAAGCATGGAAAAACGACGCACGCATTTGACAACCACAATAAATTCGTGTTTTAACTCAATAAGGGCTAACGACAACGAAATGGAATTTTTATGAAAGTTACCTACTCTCTTATATTCATGTTTTAAGGTACCTATGGCCATGAGATGGTTCCCCCATCCCTCTTTCCTTAAGCTAAGCGACTAATTAATGTGTTTCTTAATTAATCGATACGTTAAACTTGGAAAAAAGAACCCAAATGGATAACTATTGATATTTCTGCGGAACCATCTTTATTGGCCGGTTATGCACAATATCTTGATAATTAACAAGTTTTACAAAAGTCATGATATATATATATGCGTTTATTCTTACGTTTAAATTACGCGCTAAACAGTAAGGATTACCTTCGAAGTCACATATGTTTATTAGAGCTCTAGAGTTATCTATACATCCTGATAATTGCTTACGGCTTTAAGTACAAACGTCGTATGTTCTTTGAAAGTTCTAGATTTGTAAGGAAATCAACCCAAGAGTAAAGGTCGAGGCTCGGTAGCAATGGGAAGAGGTAAGAGTAAATATTGGACCTTTAAGGTAAAATGTGAGTTATATGCCCTGTCCATAGTTGATTTCAAGAACCTTTGAGAGATGTTAAGATATGAGCAAGACGATGTTTAAGAGATAAGGCTAAATTAGTAAAATGGTAAGTGCATATAAGAAATTCTTGAATAATGAACACGAGAGTAAATAATTAAGTAGGGAATTACGAATCCTAATTGGAAAAGAATTTATGATTAATATGAAAAGTAAAGCAAAAGGTTGTTTTTAGGGATGATAAGTAGGTTACGATTTTTAATGAGTTAGGAAAATAGCCGACAAGATTTACCCTGCTCTAATGACATTTAGCAAAAAGGGTTATAAATAAAGTTGGTAATGTTCAGTTGTGTTAAGATAATGGAAGGACAATAAAGTGTTAACTTCTTAAGAAATGATTAGAATTGAATATTTCAAGATAGACTCAAGTTAAGGGAGAAGTTCTTCGTCAGTCCTTTTTAAAATATTATTTTTGATTATTTGTTCTATGAGTTGGAGTAACTTTCTGAAGTTTTAAAGGTTTTTTTTCATGGAAGCTTCTAAACTGTTTATAATGCCGCTGTTTTCTAAGCTCCACATATATTGCAATGTTTCATGAGCTTTTCCTTTACATTTTCTAAAGCACGGCTATAAGTCTTTATTTATCTTAACGCAAATCCCCTAGACAGTTGCCTAGAATTTGTATATTAAAAGAGCTCAAGATTTTGAGATACAAGTTATGTCTTCCTGTTCATAAGTTACCTCGAGATGTGATATAATGTGTAATGAATGAGGTATGCTCTCAATTCTTGATATGAAAGTAAGAAAGTCAAACGAGTATAAGAACGAAACGAACGCCAGATTGTTAATAGAAAATGTTAGGTTAAGTTATTCCCTCATCCTCTTGTTAGAATTGCTAGGAGATGTTTAAAATCATGAACGGTGTCTACACTATTTTTATGATATCCATTTAAGAACTTCCCTAGAATTCATTCAGCATATGTATGTATTTAAATGTCAAATGAATGATCTATATGTAAAGGGTATAATTGTAGTATTAGGGGTTGTGGTAAGATCCTACACATATTATAGTTACTAAGTCGGCATATTTCTTGGTTGTCAGTATCCAGATAATCTATATGAGCCCTATCAGCTCCATTTATGATTGCGATTGAGATTTATTTTTAATTTTCCCCGGTATGGTACACCGGCTGGAGATCTTTTTATTTTACCTCGTGTGGTACATCGACTGGAGATAATTTTATTTTACCCCGGTTTTGAACACAGGCTGGATGAATTTTATATATGGATTTATGGTTGGATGGTCGCTGGCATTACATTTATAGTTTCTTTCTTGTGCATTTCTTAATTGCATTTTCATCTCATTATAGAGTTATTATCAGGTTTCGGATTCCAGGTTGTTACCATTCCTTATTCCCAGTTCAGTTATCTTAAGTTCAGTTATGTTATAGTAAGTTGTTATCAATTACAGGTTGCAGAGTTCCAGGTTATATTTATCCTTTATATTTTTATGTGCTTGTCAGTTATTATAGGATTTTTATCTCATGGTTACAGTTTCAGCCTTACATACTAGTATATTTCATTCGTACTAATATGCCCTTGCTTGGGGACCTGCGTTCGTGTCGCAGGTGCAGGTAGAGGTCAGGATGGCCAGTTGAGTAGCAGTTCGGGAGATTAATAGATGGTTGGTATGCTCCTTTATTCCTGGAGCTAGGGCTTAGTTATTTATGCTTGAGTTTTGAGATGCAGGTATGGGTAGGTCGCAGCCCTGTTCTAACTATCAGTCAGTTTACTCTTTAGAGGCTTTGTGGATTTAGTGTGTATAGTGTTATTCAGTTTGTGGCCATGTCGGCTTATTGTTTCCTTGTTTAACATACTCATAGACTTGGTTGCATTTCTGTTGTTTACTATGTATTGTTGAGACCTTATGGGTCCAGTTTATACTCCAGTTGATTGTGACAACTGGCCTAGATGGCCTAAATGTTACAGTTACAGATGTCATTTAGCCGGCTTCTCGATCAATCATGAATCGAGTGACAGTTGCTCCCTACCCAGTTTTGGGGCGTGACAGTCTTCCGCACACAACTGAGCTCATGAGTGATATCATGCCTTGATGGTTCTTGCACTTGGAAAGGTATGGACACCCTCCCGTCCAGGGGTACAGGTCGGGCTCCATTATACTCAGTTGGAGTATGTTGGTTATGAGACTCTCCCATAATTCCTTATATTTCATATCTCTTCATGTTAAAGATTTATGATATCATGTTTTACAGTATATTCTACCTATTTATCAGTTTATGAGATTTACTTATGATTTAAAATATGATGAGCTTTATGATGTTGTTTTCAAAACATTGGGTTTTATACTTAAGATTATGATGAACAACTTATGTTTTGTGATTTTCACAAATCATGATTTTTTTGCATGTTTTCCGTACTCTCATGTTTTACTTATCCTCCGTACAAAGTATATTCAAAGTAATGATCGCATTCTTTTGTGATATATAATCTTATGATATAGGTTAAGGTGATCAGTCTCAGCTCCGCCACTAGATTCGATATTGCTCTAGATTCAGCTCAGTGTTGGTGAACACTCAATACCCGAGGATGTCAGTTTTGATTCATGCCTTCTTTTATTCTTTTATGTTACAGACTTAGTAGAGCTAGTTGGGGACTTTTCCCATCAGTTCATTTAGCATTTACAGGCTTTTTAGACTATGATGTGTAGATGTTCAGTGGTTTTGACTTATTGCCCCAGTTGCTACATTTTATGATATTTTAGACTTCTGTTTATGATATATCTAATGATTATTTTTTCTTAGTGTATTCTTGTGCTTATGTTATGTATGTAACATAGATTAAATTGGAGTCATTTGTGATTCTAGGTCCCGTGTTATGTCCGGGGTCTATGCTCGAGTCGTGACAATGACTCTCATCACCAATCACACACTACGAAGCAAAAATCAATCAAATGTTTATAAGCCAAAACTCAATTTTAATAAATTGGGACATTAGGGTCACAACCCTAGATTTGGGTTTAGTTACCCATAGCAACAAGAAGAAGAAAAGCAAAGTAATTAAACCTTCATACCACGTGAAATTGAAATCATCAATAGATTAATGGAAATCTTCAAATTATAAGCTAAGATCTAGAATCTACTTTGAAAACTAGGGCTAAACTAGCAAAATTCTACTCTCTAGTCTAAGTATGAACTAAATAATGAAAAAGCTCTTTAAAAATTACAAGAAAAACCTATTTATACTATGTCCCAAAAAGCCTAATTAATTCAATCTTCACAGCACTAAGTGTGTAGGGACGAACCGTCCTTTGGACTGTACTTCACTTTTCAGCTCCTATTTTGCATCTTATTGTCCTTTGAAAGACGGACAATCATTTGGAAATTACGGTCTATACCTTGCACCATAATTTGGAAACCCCATTGTGCCTAGATCTGATCCGACCTTCAATGACGAACCATCCATTTGGAAGATAGTCCATCTCCTTAACTATACTATAAGGACCTCTTTTGCAGGGTTTATGTAATGCCTCAGACTTTCGGGCTTATTTTGAAATCGTTCTAGGTATGTGGATAGACCTGAACTTGATGAATTTCATGGTATCTAAGTGCTAATATCAATTATTATGTGTGAAAAGTGAATTGAATGCAAATTAAGGTCATAAGTAAGCTATAGCACAAAGTTGAGTTAAGAGACTTCTTACAGATTGAGTTTTTGTATAAGTTCATAGAAGAGTCAATTTCAAATGACCATAACTCCTAATTTACGAAGTATTTTTGAATGATTCAACACATCGATTTGAAGCCCTTTTAGTCTTGTTTCCTACTCATCTGACAATGCGTAAATCAGAGTTGGGAGTAAAACGTTAAGGGAATTTTAGTAAAGCATTGCCAAGTGACAAGTCGTCACTGGACGGGTCAAATTCACTAATGAGTGAAGTTACCAAAATCAATCTTAAGGTCATTTTAGGAAAATTTTGCAGTTGAATTTCCTAAATCCAGAATTTTTTGGAATTTCTAAAAGTATTGTTTAGGTACTCTAAAAGCCTAAACACCTATGTTTTCTATTAAAATATAGAATTCAAGGAACAAAGCTCTCAAATTTTTCAAGAAGCTAGGAAGTTTTCTTCTCAAAATTAGGGTTCTTCAAGTTTGATTCTAAGGCTCTATTTTTTCAAGTATGTATGGATAACCTAACTAAGAATTCCTATTCATCCTTATTCCCTACATCTATGCAATAATTCATTGAGATTAAACCTAGAGTTTTTATCCAATTCTTGAATTATCTTCTTCTCTATCTATATATGTTGAATTGTCGTTATTGAATTTTTCATATTAAGTTGTATATTGAAGTCTCTTGATTGTAATTCTACTCTATTGGTTGTTGATCATACCTTCTTGATTCTTCATTATTTATTCTTATTTCTTTATTTTTGAGGTTGGCTCATGTCTCATATCCCATGAACCCAATTGCATAAAAGTCATGATTTTGAAAGCACTGTGATGTGAGTTAATCGCATTGCTTTCATAAAGCAAGAAGATTTTTAAAAGAGTTTCACAAAGAGATTTTAAGAAAGAAAGTATGATTTTGATCATGATTTTCAAAGTTAAAGTAAAGTCTTATTTTGAAAATCAAGAGTTTTTAAGCATGGAAGCTTCCATGTTTGCAAAGAGATTTTTTAGCCAAGGCACAATAGAGATTTTAAACATCAATTATATCTATAGCTAAAGTGCTCTAAAAAGATGTTTTGATTTCCTCAGATAGGCATATTTATATGAGCATATGTTTTGGGAGGATTATCTTGCACCGAATTGGGTGAATTGGTTCAAAGAACCACTAAGCCAAAGAACTACATAGCCAGCATAGCATAGGATCGTATCATTGGTTCGGGAGACTCCTTAGATAAGTTCCTAGTAAGTACTTCAGCTATGGATCCATAGTTTAGTTTTGTCCTCAGCCCTGGAAAGGCTTTGGGTACCCTCCTCCACATAGGCCCAATGTGGGATCATTAAACACTCATTCATAATGGTTATCGTTTATAAGAAACTCTCAATTTAAAGATGTACATTATTTGCATATGATTCACAGGCATTAGTATGATGCATGAGTTTTACTACATAAACTCTTTTACACATTGATCATATTATCATATTGTGTCGTAGATGGCATGGTGTCCACAAAAGCTGGAGCATAGCGGGCTAAGGAGTCAAACTGTAGGGCATATTCTCGTACGCTCCTCGCCCCCTGCTCCAAGTGCAA